>PHNY01298104.1:11562-23018 GCA_003724115.2 Anethum foeniculum
CTGAGCCAACACCAATTATGTTTAGACCCTATATGTCTATAAGATTTGAAAACATAACGGTTTAAGAGCAAATTATCCATCAAGATCACATAGAGTAGCGTAAGATGGTTAAATTACACTAAGAATCATGCATGTCAAAACATCCATGTAAATAAGATCTAAATAATAAAAGAGAGTACTAGAGTATTAAAGTTTAGAAAACATATCTGAAAACGAGCATCCAAAAGTATCGCCTAATTAGAAGAATACAAAAGATGTAGATCTAGGTCTTCCTCTTAGCCGTCTCGTGTCCTTCAATTGTATTCTGAGGTTTTTTCCCCTTCCCTCTTGAGCGTAGCCTCTCTTTTCTTCACTAGGAATGTTATTATACCTAATAATCAGATCTGATGTATATATAGATCTAATTAATGTGTTTTCTAATGATTTGAGGAAAGTACAAATACGTTTCTTAAACTGATTCTGATTTATAAGGAAAATTCATAGTTTCCTTTTCTTCAGTAATTATAGACCATTCCAATTATAATTTGGGATTTGGACCTCCTTAGAATGAAAGAGAATCTCGTTATCTTCGCCTGGGCTGTAAAATCGTCTAATTCTGACTTCTGGAACTCAAGATATGGCACAAACAAGGTAGTACGCGCGTGCAGTCCAACAAATCTGAATTTCCTTCTAATAAATCTCCAAATTCAGCCTTTAATTCCCCAATCTTTCCATGTTTAGGATTCTTTATTTCCTACAATAAAACATTAACATTTATTTAATAAAAATCCAATTAAATGCAAAATATAATAAATATGAGGAATAAAATCATATAAAATATATATAAATATGTACTCTATCACTTGTGCATGATCCTGTAAGATAGAGTTGAAGGCAGAGGCATCCCGTCATAGAAACCCTCCTTGGGTATGCCCTTGAATATTGTACATATTTTTTGCTGTTAATACAATATTATTTATAAAAAAAAAAACATCAAACATTGGTCTATACAATGATAGTGGTCCCTGTGTAAAGCCATGTACATAAGATATATATAAAAATAGAGAGTCACAAAAGTAAATGTTGTTCTCTTGATGGACTAAAATTGCCGTGAAGACTGAAAAAAATCATTGTTTAGCGAGGTGCTTGATGACATTACAAAGCAAACTTTGCTGTTGCAAAGCATATTAGCCTAGATAACCGTGATAAGACTTCAATAAGTCAATAACAGTGATGAAGGCATCATGCAAGTATAAAATCAAACCTGTGCTGAATTTTACTCCGAATGAGTTTCAGAAACTGTGAGGGACTACAGAATCAAAGAGCATATTTGTGTTAAATGATGACCTCAATGTTAGAAACAAATTTTACGTCTTAAAGCTAAACGGCAGGAATAAGGAAAAAGTAACTTCTAAAATGATTACTCGTTCGTGATCTTGTCTAGCTAGAAGAGAGACAATGACTCGCTTAAATACGAGAATTAATACATGAACTCTTAGTCGAGTTTGAGCGAAGCATAAAATTGATTCATATCGAATCTGATCAAGTTAAAAATTTGTAAATATATTACTTATTATATCTTGACACCAATGATATTTAATAGCTGCAATGTAAAGATATTTGAAATAACAAGAGCAGACCCGGCTCGAAAAGTTGCATCTTAACATACTAACATATGTTGCCAAATTTCAACAAAGTTAGATGTCCAGTGAAAGAAGTGTTGCAACAAAAACAAACAGATTAAACAGTATAGACCTAACCACTCAGTTAGAAGGGACATGGGTTATATATTTAATAGGTGACTGACTGCGTCCCAGAAACTCAAGTAGGTTAATCATTGCAAATTTGACTCAAAATGATCATCAATTAACTTAATTTGATCATTTCACTAAAGTTGAAAATTGAAATTATCGAAAAATAAAAAACGATAACATAGGTGGGTAGAGCTCTTTTTGGGCTTCAATATGGTTACTAAAACTTGATATTTTGCCTAAGGAATCATCATGAAATCTGGCTTTGATTCTTTAAATTTTGAGATTTCGAAGAATCAAAGCCAGATTTCATAATGATTCCTTGAGTCAAATATCAAATTCTAGTAACCATACTGAAGCCCAAAATGATCTCTACCCATTTATGTTATCATTTTTCAATTTTGGATAATTTTAATTTTCGACTTTAACGAAATGATCAAATTAAGTTAATTAATGATCAGTTTGAGTCAAATTTGCAATGAGTGACCTACTTGAGTTTTTTGGACGCAGTCAGTCACCTACTTGATACTTAACCCGAAGGGACATAGGAGGTGTATCGATTGCGAACAATTCTAGCTAGCAGTGATTGCAAAAATTTTAAGCTAGTTGTGCTTGTGGAGAGGCTACTCGGTCCCTTATTAGTCCTACTTCTGGATATGTGTGTAAGAATCTGACTGGTGTTTCACGGCATGCATGAGGCCAGCTCCACCACAAACCAGTTGCAAATTCAAAGCCAGCTGATCTTAATATTGAAGTTAAATTTTGAAACGCTATAGACATCAGTTGGTACTTTGTACTCAGCGATGGGTCCTTATGGTTAACTCTTTTTTATATTTTTTGTAATTACTTTGTTGTTAGAAAACAACAAAGTAGATTGATAACTAATTCGTTCAATCAATTAGTAATATAGTACTTGAATTCATCTACTACAAGCACCTGAATACAATCAAATGAAATGACCTTCCACTGAAATAATTTTGTTTCTTTATCGAAATTCACAAACAAAGATAATAGTAGAAGTATAATACAACTAACTAGCACACGTTAATTTATCATTTTTCTTCATTACATATCTTGAGATATACCGGTAACTGTAATAAAGATTCAGGTATGTGACAAACTGCAGACCTGGAGAAGTTTAAAACTTCTTGTGTTTCAAAGCTTTGGAAAAGGAATTAAGAGAACAAAAGACAACTACATATTAATAAAATAGTGAGCATCCATGTCTTCATCTTCACTTTCCTCTTTCTGTGGTTTTCTTTTCTCGGTTAGAACCGACTCCATAGCAGCTACTCCAGTGCCTCCAACAAGAGCAGCAGCACCAACCACCGCCTATATTTACAATCATTATTATAACAAGGCCATGAACCAATATATAAAAATAACATAAGAGAGTAGTATATACCTAAGAAACCTAAGATTAGACAAATGCAAGTAAACAGAAATGTAAATCTCTAGGGCATTCACTAGCTCCCTGTAATTTCTTCTCTTATTTATAATATTCTTTATTTAGAAAAGAAAAAAGATAACATGAATGTAAATCTATTTATGACATTATCAGAAATAAAAATAAATCAAGTAAAGCTAGCTCTCACATATACTGAAACATCATTACTTACACTTTCATCTAATATTAGTATCTTCTGAAATGATACTTCATCACTCTGGTGTACATCCTACATCTACCCCTCTAGGTGTGGCATTGGTAGCTTTCAAGCTCATAACTCCGAGAAATTATCACAGAAGTAAATATTTAAATCCAGGTGAGATAAGACCTGCACAAATGTATAGCCTGCGTTTATATTTAGTTGAGAACTCAAAACCTGATTCGACCTTGGGACGGTCAAGGATGTCATTATTTATTAGTAAGGCCAATTTTCCAGATGATAAAATGACACTGAACAGTTGTCTTTGCTCCTTGTCAAGTTCTATTGATAAAATGTTCTCACCCATGCTTACTAGACGAGATCTTATCTCATGCGACATGGTGGTGAGCATTTGTTTTGGTCGCATAGTTTCCCCTGGAAGACCAATAGACATATATGATTTAACTTTGCGTAAAACCAATAGTATGAACTGATTTGTTCAGTTCTTTCTCCTTGGCCTTTTGTACTGCTGTCTCTCTGAGTTTTTCCCTCTCTCTTTCTAACCTATGATCATAAAAATAGTATGTAATGAGACCGAAAAAATGTAGTGCTAAGTATGTGATCCCATAATAATAAATTTGCTGTTAGGATACTTTTACAGCTCAGAAGGCACCAGGACATATATAGAAGAATTAAAGCAAATGGAAAGTTCATATGTTAATTAAGTGGATCGTTAATAAGTGTTATCAGCATGTTTTGAATTTTTTCAGGGGAACAAGTTAACAACAAACTTATGCAGTTCTGCCCAATGCCACATTTGTTAATTTGATAGTACTCATTGTCCCTCATTCATTTGTTGCTAGAATGCTGAAGGCAAGATACTTTCCTCCATGTTCTGTTCTTAATGCAAGGCTTGGTAACAACCCAAGTTATGTATGACGTAGTATCCTAGCTGCAAGAGAGCTTATCGTTTCTGGGAGTATCCTAAAAGTGGGAAATGGGGTGTCAATAAATATATGGGATGATCCTTGGATTCTAGAAATTGGTTGTACGAAGATCCAGATTGCCAGGGTGCAAGGGTTGGAGGAAGCAAATGTTATAAATCTAATGACAACAGATCAGAATGAGTGGGATCATGAGATTCTGAGGGACATTTTTGTTCAGGAGTATATTGAGAGAATTTTAAAGATTCTTATCTCTCTAAAAAATCAAGATGATAAATGGATCTGGTTGGAGGATAACAAAGGTTAGTATAATTTTAAAGGTGGTTATAAAGTTCTTACCTGTGATGTTGCACAGAGGTCAATGGGTTCACCCTCCTTTAACTGCTTGAAACTCTGGAATTTGGCTATTCCTCCTAAAGTTAAAAATTTTGTTTGGAGAGTAATTCTTGATTGTCTTCCCACATTAGAAAATTTTAGAAAAAGATTTGTCAACGTTCATCCTCTTTGTCAAGTTTGTAAGGTGATGTCCGAGTCTTTAGAACATATTCTCTATAAATGTCCTTTTGCTAACAGGTGTTGGAGTATTAGTTCTCTCAATTCTGGTCATATTTTAATCCATTATGTTCCTCAAATGTTGGTGGAGCTTTTTGGTGTTTTAGAAATGAAGGACCTGGAAATGATATGTGAAGTGATGTGGAGTATATGAATCATAGGAACACAGTGGTTTGGAACAAGCGATATAAAACTTGCTCTCAGGTGACTAACGAAGCAATCTTTACTCTCTTCTAATGGCAGTAAGATCAGGTATCTCAGAATCGTTAGAGTGTTTGTCATGCTCGTGAAGGTATGATGGTCTGGCGCCCTCCTCCTCAAGGATGGCAAACGTGTAATGTTGATGCAGCCTTCTTCAAAAAAGATAACAAGAGTTCCTATGGCTGCATTTTGAGGGATTCATCAGGTAGCTTTATTGCAGGGGGTGGAGGTCAGCTTTTGGGAGCTCTAGATTCTCGAGTAGCTGAAGCCTTAGCGTTTCGAGAAGCCTTGTCTTGGTTAAAAAATTTGAAGAAGCAAAATGTATACGTGGAGCTTGACAGTCTTGTTATGGTTGAAGCAGTACGTAGCAAGACCAATGATGATTCCTACTTTGGAGCCATCATAACAGATTGCTTGGAGTTGTTAAAAGACTTGAGGTCCCTTTATGTTTGTTAGTTCCCAACAATGTAATAACTGAATTACAGAAGGGGGGTTGAATGGAATTCTGAACAACTTTTTCAATTCTAACTAGAGGATTCAAATATTCATATATAACTGTGTTTAGAATAAGCAATGATGCAGATGGAAATATTGAAAATATTCTAAAACACANACTTTCTGGTGGATTTAACTTTCCACCAGAGATGTATATTGATGAAGATCTCTGTGATACAAATTGTACACAGCTGCTTATAAGTAATCTGGTTACAGAGTATTTGATACTTGCTATTGAAAAATTCTCTCTAAAATTACTTGCTACACTTGGTTTATATATTACATGTGCAATAAGAAAAATACAAATTATCCTAACAGCTAAGTCCAAACACATGTTTCTTCATTTCTCTGTCCAATGCAATCTAGGGGAAATACAACATCTTTAAACGCCTTTGTTTTGCACTGAAATGGAAATGCTTCATTATCTTCTAAAATCCTTAATTGGGCTGCCACATTCCTTTTGTAAACAATCAACCCATATGACTCTGTCAGCTCATGTCAAGTCACTATCAACTGCTATCTGTAGATCATCCGTTGAAGCTCTACTAATGTCATCCGTTGAAGCTTCATTAGAGTTATCCGTTGATACCATATCTGATAGCCGTTGATAGTAATAGATTATCGTTGAAACCTTGTTGAGTCATTCATTGAAGCTTGTTGTCTATCCTTTGAAAGTGTCTCCTTAGCAGTTGATACTCTTTCACTTATACAAAATTACAAGGCATTTGAATATTTACATTTAGCCAACCTATTTTGCATATCTTGCTTGTAGTCAACATGACTTAGAATCAGCTACAACTTCCAAACTCTTTCAACCATGCTAGTATACTGAATGTGCTACATACTTATAAGAGAATAAGCTACACTATCAACGGATAATAAAAGTGTGCTTATCCGTTGATATCTACTAAAAAACACTAACATATCTATTTAAGGTGTTTTAGGGAATTAACATCAAGACTAGAACATATTCCTAACAATCTCCCCCAATTTATGTCTAATAAAGTTATAGGCATAAATTCAGGTTGACTTGATGATAACAAAACACCATACAATGATAACAAATAAAAGATTAGACAATTGCATAGTGCTCCATTGAAAAATAAAAATAAATTACAAAGAGAGTTGAAAAGTGTTTACATGCCATTATCAAGGTGCTCCTCTAGCCTGAGCAGATCATTTTCTTTTCCTTGATTCCGTTGTTTTCCTTCCCAGTTTCTCATTATTTTCCTCAATCTGAAGCTGGAGTTGTCTGTAGAATTCAGCTTCATTTTCATCATTGATATCCAGCATCTCCTGCATTTTCTTGAGAGTTTCATTACTTGAGATTTTGAGCTGGTCTTCAATTCTGAAAAAATCTTTTGTCTCCCTTTTCATCTCTAAACTCCATGATCCAGTAAGATTTCAAATGCACTCTATCTCCAGTTTTTGGGATGGTTAACACCCTTGGAAGTGCATTAGGATCTCTCCAGTTTTGTCTGATTTGAGTGATTTTTCTCAGTACTTCTGACTTGGCAACTTTGGTGAATCCATAGTCCTTCTTCATTGCAGAGAATACCTTAGTCTGAATACTGTAGCCTTCATTGAGAATTCTGTATAGAGGCCATGTGATCTCAGAACCACCCTTGTACTTGAAGGTGAGTCTTTCTGGAAGTCTAGCATTGGATGCAATTCCTCTTACTTCTTCAATTTCATCCAAAAAGAGCTCAATATCAGAAAACTCTTTGATATCACAAATATATAATTGATCATACTTGTTGATAGTTGGCTTTTGTGGTTTTGAGATAGGTTTGGGAGGAATTAGGGTTGGCTTGGTTTTCTTCTTCTTCAAGGATCTCTTTTTGGTTGGAAATAAGGACTCAAAGTCAGGGATAGGTATGTTCTGCCAATCTATAGGCGCATCATTTGGCACTATTGGCTCACCAAGGAAATTGATCTCAGGATTTACCTTGATTTCAACCTTAGGCACAGTTGTTTGAGTTGTGGTAGATTGAGAGACTTCATCTTCTTTACTGTCAAGATCCTCCCTGCTCTTTGTTTCTTTCTATTCCCAGTTTTCCATTCAGGCTTCTTCTCAGTTTTCTTAGCCACCTTTTTCTCATCACCAGTGTTTGACTTGACATCAACCTTTTTAGACTTTTTGTTGGCCTTCTTTTTCTTAGGTTTAGTCTTTAACCTCAAGTCCTCCTCTCTCTTGGCTTCTGAAAAGTTTGGATGGTTTTCCATCACACAGATCAGTTCACTATATTTGTAGATTTTTTCCATCCTTGACCTCAACACCTTGTCTGTGGTTATCTTGAATTTAGCAATTAATTAACCTTGGAGTTTTTGATTATCAGGCCTGGAGGGAGGGAAGTCAAACTCCATTGGATGCTTTGAGCTGTTTGTGTATGAGGCTGGCTTAAGTTTAAGCACTACTGGCTTGAATTCATTGACCGTTGAAGGTTCTCCACTTGAGCCTTTCTTAAAGTTCCATTCTTCTTTAGTGAGAGTCCTCAACTTAGTGCTGTGCTTCACGGTATTGGATGTTGTTGAAGTTGAGCCAAACACTTTTGTTATTCTTTCTTCTATTTGCTTCTTCTGCTCCTTAAGCCTTAACTCAACTGCAACTATGTTGATCAAGTCAATGTTGTCTATCTCCTTAGCTAGTGACTTAGGTACAGTAATGGATGGAACCACTACTTTGGTGACTTGAACATTTACAGAGGTGTCCTTTTTCTCCCCCTTTTTGTTATCATCAAGGAGTGAAAGCACTTGTGCAGCCACTAGCTTTTGGAGTAGCTCAGTCTGAGTAGCTTGCCTTGGAAAACCAGCTTCAAGGATTCTTCAACCGAGGACACTTTTGTCTTCCAAAGCACCAACCCTTCTAGATAGATCTGATTCCTTTCTAAGGCGCTGTTGGATGTCCTTCATGGCAGTGGCAGGCAATCTTTCATCATTTTTCTTATACACATCATCCTTGAGATCTCCAATGTCCTTTCTTAGACCATCCACATCTTGAATTTGTTTAAGATATTGAATTTTGTGGAGTTGAAGAGACTCAAGATGAGCTTGAAGCAATGCTGTTGTGCCAGCATTAGTGGAGTTAACAATGGCTAGTTATGTCTGACTAATGAGCTTGATGATTGTGGAAGTGAAGTGCTGAGACCTGCAGTCCTTGGAGAGCATCCACTCAGGAAAACTAGTAGATGAACTAGGGCCTTCATCTCCCCTTATGTTCATGGAAATGTCTTCTTCAGATTCATCAAGGTCATCACCAAAGCTGTCTTCATCATCAGCTATATAGGGGAGATTGGATATAGCATCTTTAGCTTCATCATTGACTCAGTTGTGTGTAGTAAATTCAATATTCTTTCTGCCTCCTCATTGCCCTGAACAACCAATTGTTGATAGGCTGTCACATGGTAAGTAAATGTCTCAGCATCCAAGGAAATGGAGTCTATAATAGCTTTGTATTCTTGCTGATATAGCCTTTCCTTTTCAGCATCACTGACATCCATTAACTCACTAGCAATGGCCGCCTCCCTTATGTCTCATGTACCTGTTTTTCTCGCTTTATCTCTCTGTTCTTGCATCAGGGGCTCCCCCTGGCTCACCACCCTCACACCCTCACCTTCACCATCTAAGGTGGAACTCCTCTCACTCACTTTTACCACACTTGAGAAATAGTGTGCATTTGTGTACTCTCAGCCTCTCCTTTTGCCTGGGAGCAACCCAGCCTCTCACTCAAATCACTCCCTGCCCTAAGTCCTAAAAGTGATTGAACTACAGCTAAGTCATCTGCACTTGAAATAGATTGTGAAATTTCAGGACTAAGTGCAGAGACTTTCAACGGATAAGAGATATCCATTGAAGCTATAGTTGTAATTTTCAACGGATGACTGCTGCTAGGCATATCCGTTGAAGGACAATCATTTGTCAACGGATGAAGGATATCCATTGAGGAAGAGAAAATAGGAGCTATAGAAGTTGAAACTATAGTTGAGTCTGTGAAGATTGATTTTAGATGTTGTTGCACAGACTCATCTATGGTTTCTGAAAGAATTGGCTGGTGATCCAACAAATCATCAATAAAATGATGACCACCAGTTTGAGTGATTGGCTTCCCCAATAATTTAAGAGTTGGTGAATCAGAAATTGATGTAGATATCAAATCTACATTTTGAGAGAGTGTGGGAGAGCTTTGTGTTTAAGGTGTTTCGATTATTAAAGAGTGAGGGTTGTGACTCCACATATTCAAAGAGTCACATCAAACTGAGTTTGAGAAGGTGCAGATTGTATCTGCACTGTTTGTGCACCCTGTGATTCCCCAGTGGTTTTTAATTTCTTCTTTCTGATATAAGTGAAAGAGGTGTCTTTTGTGTCCCTACCCCTCTTGGCCTGTGCACCTGGTTGGGAGCCTTTTTCAATAGTTACATCCTTTTGGGAGGATGTAACTAGAGATGTTGAAATATCCTTTTTAGTCACTACAGTCTTTTGGGAGACTGTATGATGGCTAGCTTGGGATGCACTTACCTCTCCCTCCTTATTCTTGGGGCTTCTTTGATGTTTACCCATTCCCTCACCATGCTTACCACCCTGAACACTCCCCTCAGGTGCCTTGGTAATTTTTACAACTAGTGTCTTTTGAGAGACACTAAAGGTGGTCTTCTTTGACTTAGTTTTGGAAACTTTGGATTTAGTGGCTTGGGTAGGGATCTGTTTGGTCACAGCAACAGACCCCATTCCCACAGTTGAAGGCAAAGAAGTTGGAGGTTGGGAAGAAGTAGAGATAGAAGTAGTTAGTTGACTTACCTGAGGTGCCTCAAAAATTGAAAGATAGATGAGGAGCACCTCACTGTTGAGATTGTTCCTGATCAAATCTGCAAGAACTTTCTTTTCTTGAACCCAACAATCTAGTTTGTTGGTTGAGTTCACTATTTGCAAGTCCTTAGAAACATGGTTAGCTATCATCATAAGAAATCCAGCATAATACACATTTCTAGGTCTTTTCTAGAGCATCCCCTAACTTGAATCCTATTTCTATCATGACACAGTTGCTAAAATTATGGAACATATCAGATCAGAGCATGTAAAGCATGTTAATCAGGGCAGAAGTGATGGCATCAAAATTGCTTATTTTTCCAGAATAGACCTTGATAAAAGCGTCACATAAATAACTCCATTCTTTTCTAAGTCCCTTCCTTTTGATACTACCTAGACTACTGGTATTTAAGGCATAACCCATGGACTTAAGCATATTCACAACATCAGAATCAGTGTGTGGAATGTTTGCATTATTTTCAGGCAATTTAAAGCAAGATTGAATATCATCACAATTTATGCAGTGAGTGTTACCTTTGAGAGTAAAGGTAATGGTCATGTCTGTTGAATTGTAGACGGCGGAGGTCCATATTTCCTCAAAACTTCACAGTAAATGACTGGAGCTTCAAGCATCGAATAGTTGAGCTTGCAGTTGCTAATGAAGTCCATCATTTTGTGATAGTCTTCATGCGCCACTTGTTTGTCCATTAGAGCAATGAAGTTATTTTTCTCATACACAAACCCAGACTGAGACATGATTTTTACGTCAGGTGCCATTTTTGCTTAACTTGAAGTTACAGAGAGAAAGGGGAGTTTGGAGAAGAAAGAGAGTAACTTTGCCTTTAGAAATTCAGATAAAGATAAAAATGAGATCTGAAAATGAAATTGGCTTTTATACTTTCTCAAATTAAAACAAACAAATGATTAAAAATAAAATAAACACCCAATGATTTATGTTAAAACCAGCCGTTACAAAATAAAATTACTGGTAATAATTCTGAAACTGTCTTTCAACGTGTATACACACGATTAAAAGTATATCTCTACGGATAAGGTTTTAGGTTAGGATTCACATAAATCAACGGATATCAGGATAGACGCTGAAAAGTAAATAAAAAGCATTATCCGTTGAAGGATAATGTATC
>PHNY01298106.1:1511-22065 GCA_003724115.2 Anethum foeniculum
AGGACATCCCAAAATAGAAAATGATAAGAATTGAAATGGACAGAGGGAGTAACAATTTTACCGCACAGCATGACATGTACGTAGTAATTGTATCTGTAGTAATGTAGGTATTTGCATTATAAATTGTACTGTATTATAAATAATAGTGAAGACTGAAGAGCATTTCTTTTTCGGGTCGGGTTGGGTCGGGTGGGGGATCGTGTTAATTACTGATTTAAATCTCACTCCCTCGTTAACAGACGGCGAGTGCTCACCTCTAGGAGTCGAGGATTGTAGGTGTTAATGCTAGGGGTCCCAAAATAGATTCCAAATTTGTACTCAAATTACATTTGACATATTTTTTTTAATTAGTAGAACTCATTTAATGCACCCAGGGTCCAATTTATTTTTAAGGAAATGACCAATAGTTAGTTGTCACATCATCATTTGGGAACCGTTTTGGGAACGGTTTTGGGAGCTCTAACATTTCTCTAATTTAAATTTTCCGTACTCACCATTCTAAAAGGAGAAAAAAAAAACTCCATTTATAATTATGAACAATATTACTGGTACTGAAATATGACATCATCAAAAATGGGTTATTTACTGCAAAAAATTAAAACTAGGCCAAAAAAATGAAATTAACGACGGACATGATGCACGGTTTGCAGGCATGTGCATGACAGCTTGAACTGTACTCCGGACACAAGGCTTGAAGTTGAGGAAGTATATATCAAGTGGTTAGCCAGAGGTAGCTGTGAATTGGGTGAAAACTAAATGCAAATTGGTCAGATTTTCTGCATTTTGCACTACTACTGCTGCTGCTGTAAAAATTGTCATAAATTCTTTCTCTGCGAGCTCTGCAACCTCAACTAAATGACTGTTTAAACTAGGGGGCACACCATGTATTATGGTCTGATTTGGTTTAGTTCATAGAGTATTAAAAATAAGGATGGTGAAGTTTCGTTTCATTTGGCGCATTCACTACATGGGTATTTGAATTTTGAAAAAAAATTCTCACAAAACAAGGGATTTGAGTAGTTTAGGACTCGAAAGAAGTTTTAAGCCATAATTTAAGGGTTAGAATATCATTTGAATATATAGGGTAGGAAAATGCTAGAGACTTAAATTTTTTCCTCAAAATTTTCTGAAATGTTGATGTGTTAAATATGTAATTAGCAACCCTAACAAAAAAAAAAATGTATAACTAGTAACTTTTCAAATAATGATATGGAACCGGCTGCATACATATGTGCTCCAAATTAAAACCCGTCGTGTAGAACTAAGTGGTAAAAAAACTGCACTTTTTATCAAGTAAAAACTGCAAAATAACGCATGCACTCTCTGGTTATCACTAATAGCCTCAGAAAAACAGAGGGTCAGCCCCTTAAAGCGCTAGTAGAGAGAAATACCAAAATAAAACACAACCATTATACTGCTTAAAAAATGCCATCTTCCACGGTATACTTCTTTTTTGTTCTCTAGCGTCTTAGTTCTAAACAAAAATGTTTCGTTGCATCTAAGTTGATTGAATTTCAGGAAGTACAAAAAGTTACTACAGTAAACAGAAACAATATATTGGATTATATATATAATAGAATGGCAAGCATGGCTCTTCTAACCGGCCTTGCAAAAGTCCAAACAGGCAACACAATGCTAATTACAAGTAGACGATGGGGTTCAAAGACTTTTGTTGGTGTTGCTCCAAGACCTGTCCGGGTAACTAACAAAAATGCATTACTTTCGAATTTTTATATACTGCATTCGATACTAAACCAAATCAAACCAAACCAAACCAAACTTAGTTCGTATATGCACTGGGCGACTAGGCATTACACACCTAGCTCGTGTTTAAAAGTAATATCGGGAATTTTTTTAGACGTAAGTTGATCTTGCACCAAGAAAAAAGAAGTTAAGAGATTTATGGTGATATATATTCAAAGATTTTTTGATAAATTTGTTGCAGCTAACTACTCATCATGGTTATGCGACTTCAAAATATGATAAAGCAGCAGGAGCCGTGAAAAAAGGTGCCAATGACACGATGAAAGCTGGACATGATGCCAAAAAGCAAGCTACTTCTGTTGCAGAAGATGTAAACTGATTGAATATACATCTCACAGACACACACATACATTTATTTTTTGCTAATGCATTTTAAGAAAATAAATCAGTTCAGAAATTACAAGTAGCTGACAGAATTATAGTTTGTGTGATTTAATGAAGGTGGCTAAGAAAGCAAAAGATGCAGCTGAAAAAGGAAAGGATGTTGCAGATGAATTAGCTGGGAAAGCTAAAGAAACTGCTGAAGAAGCATGGGATTCAATTAACAAAAACACTCGTAAAATTAAAGAAAATCTCTCCGATGTTGTTGATGACGCTAAGGAGGAGTATCCAGAAAAAATCAAGAAACAGGCTGAAAAATTCAAAAAATTCCTGAAAGACTGATGATACAAAATTACAAATGAGCGGAAACTCATTCGTTTAGAATTTGATTTCATGTTTCTTATTTGATATCTAAAATTCATTTTTACACTTATGAGTTTTGATCTTTACAAGTTTGCAAATTATTCATATTGAGGTGCATTCCATGCTTTGTGTACAAGCGGCATAGTCATGTACTTGTTATTTGATTTTAGCATGAGCTTTTTCTCTAAACAGTTGGAATCTTACATTTTTAACAAGTATTGACTTATGACTCCCATTTCAAAAATTACTTGTATTCATCAGCACTTAGTTTTAATTTGCTTTAACTTTTAATCTGCATTACACAGTAAATTAAAAGGATAAAAGAAACTTAATGTCAAAATACTATATATCTTTTTCAAAGAACTAAAACAGCAACATCAGAGAATGATCACAATTTTAAACATCTACAACTTAATTGAGAAACACTTTTGAATTAGAGCAAGAAGAGTCCAGCAGTGATGATGCAGAGAAGCTTGAATTGTTGCTTTTCGAGTACAAGCATTGTCTTGGTGTAGAAGATGGTCCTTCATTAGCACCGTTATTGATCATTTGTTCCTCACTCGAAGCAGATTCCTTAAGAATCATGTCAATTTTTGCTCCATCTTCGCGATCTTGTCTAATCTCTTTAAGCATTGCTGCAACATCCTTCATTGTAGGCCTATCATCTGGAGAATAATTGACACAAAGCAAAGCCACTCCTAGAGTCTGCATTATTTCCTCATTTTCGGAGTCCGGCTTACCTTGTAAACATCGGTCTAACACTTCAATATTGCCTCTTCTTTGCCTCACAAAATCTACGATGTGCAGCCCATCCGGAATGGTAGGATCAATTGGTTGTTTTCCTGTCAATATCTCTAACATGACGACTCCATAACTGTAGACGTCACTCTTCTCTGTTATCTTCATCATGTAACCATATTCTGAAACAAACATAGAAAGCATTAAGTCCATACTACAATGATCTGAAAGGCTTAGCCTAACAGATACCATACTCCTCTTTCTGATGAGAGGCCAGGGTTTTAATCTTTGGTGGAGGCATGTCGTGAGTATTTAGATTATCAACTTAAAATGTTGTATTTTGTTATAGAAAATGCTAAGAAAGTAATGCAAATGAAACTAACCTGGAGCAATATATCCATAAGAACCTGCAAGAGTTGTTGAAGATCGAACAAAATCATTATCACTAACAAGTTTGGCAAGGCCAAAATCAGCAATGTAAGGCTCAAACTCAAGACCAATAAGAATGTTATTGGCCTTTATATCCCTGTGAACAATTGGAGGGACACAGTCATGGTGCAAGTAGGCTATCCCCTGAGCTGCTCCTAAAATTATACGATACCTTGTATCCCACTCCAAGTTGCAACCTTTTCTTTCATGAAGTAGACTCCCTAAGCTCCCATTAGGCATGTATTCGTACATAAGCAATCTTGTGTCTTGGTTCCAGCAACAACCTAAGAATTTGACAATGTTCTTGTGTCTGATTGAGCCTAGTGTCTTTACCTCAGTAGAAAAAGAATCACGAACCCCTCTAGTAACTTGAACATTGTCCTTTGGACAGTATCTGGGTGTTACTGTAGTAGGCCACAATTTTTTGACAGCAATGACCTCACCATTGTGAAGTTCAGCACGATAAACGATCCCTGAACAGCCCTTTCCAATCACATTGGACTCAACTAGACATCTCAAAATCTGATCAACTGCAAAATTAAGCTTTTGAAAGGGAGTGAAATGCCAGGGAAATGAACTCCCTCTTCCCATTTCAGAATTACTCTCATCTGTTTCAACCTTTTGAACCCTTAAAACTGCTAGTGCGCCAAGAATCACCAATGCCACAGTTATCAAAACTAGAAAGGCTATTGCAAGTTTAAGCCTTGTCGATCTCCTGGAATTCTTCTGCCTTGACAGTCCCATACCAGGGTCATTGCTCAAGAAGCATGACTCGTGACCCCTTGAACATAAGCCTTTGTTTCCTGCTAATTCTGATCCAGATAACTGCCTGAAAACCTTATTGTCGGGAAGATAACCAGTGAAATTGTTGTAAGAAACATTCAAAGACACAAGATTAACTAGTCCGGAAAGTGCTGCTAGTTCTCCACCGAAATTGTTGTGTGAAAGATCTAGTACAGATAGCTTGTTAAGACCAGAAACCTGAGGTGGGATTTCACCAGTTAATTCATTCCAGCTTAAATTTAAAGCGATACTAAGAGACTCAATATTAAACAGCTCAACTGGGATGTTTCCAGAGAGACCATTGCTACTAAGATCAAGCAATTGCAAATTTGAACATTGGCCTAATGATGAAGGGATCGAGCCAGAAAAATAATTTCTAGCAAGTACCAGTCTATCAAGCGAATCAAGTTGCCCGAAATTCCCTGGAATCGGACCTTTAAACTGATTCATTGAAAGATCCAATACTTGAAGCTCATTGAGAGAAGAAATAGTGCTAGGAGGGGAGCCTCCAAGACTATTATTGCTTAAATTTAGCATCTGCAACTGTGTACATTTACCGATCTCATCTGGCACTGGCCCTGTAAGTTGATTTTCGGAGAGGTCAAGAAAACTGATGCTATCAAGTAAGCCAATCTCTTTGGGAATTTCTCCACTGATTTTATTGCCAACAAGTCGAAGACGAACAAGGGAGCTACAGCTACCTATCTCTGGTGGGATAGAACCCGAAATTTTATTTGAAATCAATAGAATTTTGGTTAGATTCTGTAGTTGAAATAGACCAGGAGGCAAGTTACCAGTAAGAGAGTTATGAGACAAGTCTAGAGCTTGGAGGCTTTTGAGACCAGCCAATGATGAAGGTATAATGCCTTCAAGCTTGTTTTGCCAAGCAAAGAAAACTGCCAGCTCTTCCAGAGTCCCTAACTCCGAGGGGATCGGACCCGATAACTGATTGGTATCGACCTGTAATTGTACCAAGTTTGTAGCATTTGAAAGAAGTGGTGGAATGGAACCAGAGATATTATTGTTACTCAGCATTAGTTCTTGCATATTTGTAAGATTACCAAATGAATCAGGAATGCTACCGGATAAAAAGTTTAAAGAAAGATCAATTATCCTCAAGCTTTTGCAGTTGCCAATCTCATCTGGAATACCCCCAATAAGATTATTTTGCCAAAGCAACATTTTTTCTAACTTTTGAAGCTGGCCTAATTCTTTTGGAAGTGAGCCTGACAGATCATTTTCATACAAATACAAGTCAATAAGCTCAGAACAATTACCTAGTTCATAAGGTATCTCTCCTGATAACAATGTAGTATAAACAGACAACGTCTGAAGATTTTGTAGTTTACCCAATGAAGCTGGAATTGAGCCAGAAATCTTCGTATCCGCGAGGCCTAGAACAATCATTTGTTGACAGTTTCCAAGCTCTTCTGGTATTTTCCCTTCAATCTCTTTGTTCCCTCCAGCCCTTAAAGATTCCAGCTTCAAAAGATTCCCAAGCTCAACTGGAAGAACCCCACTTAACTGATTATCAAAAATCACAAGATTCTTGAGACTGCTACAGTTTCCAATCTCTACAGGAATCTTTCCACTTAATTGGTTTGAGTTCAACAACAAGTCCTCCAAGTTTTGAAGCTGACCAATGGAACTTGGAATACTACCAACAAAACTATTTGAACTAACATCAAGTGAAACAAGTGAAGAACAATCACCTATCTCAACCGGGATTGTTCCAGTAAGATTAGCTCCAGAAATGGTAAGTTTTTCGAGAAAACGAAGTGAAGACAAATTACTTGGAAAGGGAAGAGAAAGCTGAATGGACTGTATATTAAGTTCAGTAACAAAGTTTTGTGATGAACAAGTAACAAAAGACCAATTACAAGGACTTGAATCCAAAGGATTCCAATTTGCAAATGCTGCATTTTTTGAAGAAGACTTGTCAAGCCAAGAAAACAACACAGAAACTTCATTGTTTTGTGCAAATGAAACAGAACATTGTAATACAACAGTGAGTAAAAAGAGGTGATAACAAGCCTTCAACATTGGCATTGGCATTTGCAATAACCTCAAAATCACAAACTACTCTTCTCTAAATTTTTTGCATTGGGGCTCTCTATAATTCTGTATATCTACACTCACTTCATTCACAAGTAATGTTCCTCCAGCTTATAGGACTATACTAGCTCTCAGTTGGTAAGCCAAGTTTTATAATATAAACAATTCTAACTATTTTTTTGAAAGAAGTGATAAAAATTCACAACTCACATTATCTCCACCATCTTTGCCTCGGGCTTATGTGTTGTGTGCTTCCCTTTATTTTATTAAACTGTTTTCTTCATGTACTATAAAAATTTCAAATGAATACAGGAGCATGCATGTGTTCTTGCATGGTTTTCCTCAAAATTACTCAGTACTAGGGGTGGTTTTTCCTTATTGGTAACTGGGCCTAAAGCTTTGAATTCATCACAAGGTTTGTTATTGTTAGCAGTACATTTCATAATCCTCATATCTTTCTAAAACAGTTAAAATATTCACTAAAACAGGGGACTGAGCTGGTAAGGGCATAAGGTGCCCTCTGAAATTTTTCAAACTTTACTTTCGAGTGAGATATATAATTAAATTTATTTTTCGATTTTATTGTAGCGAGTCATCTTCTTCTCTACGCTCTGTATCTTTTTGGAGATTTCTTTAGCTGATACTGAGAAGATGAACATGTGTTTACTTTTATGATTAAGAGAATTTCTAGGTTTAAGAGAAGGGATTGATGGTAGTAAGTGAGTTTGGCTTCATAATCAAGCTAATGCATATGATTTCCGACAGTTTGAAACACTAACTTCAAATTTGAGGTTAAAACATGTGAACTCTGGACTCTTATTTGAGCAAGGAATCTTAAATTTCATAGGAGAGTACTCGTTAATAATGTAATTATTTGAGATCAATTTAAGAATTTTTAGTGTAAAATCGCTAGAGCATATAACATGATTTAATCGTAAATTTTAATAAATCTAATAATATTTGATATTACTATTTTAATCTAAACCAGTGCTTCGCAAAAGTTAGCGAAGTTGTATACAGTATTATATTATCTAGCTTATAATTTGCAAGCAGGAACACAAATTTACATATTTTCAATCATGATGACGATGTTCATGCATATATTAAAATTTAAGGGCACCCCAAATTTCTTGAACATTAGATTTGTTTACTTGTTATGTTCAAGGCTCAAGACAAAGACCAAAAAGGAGATGGAAGTAAATAATAATTATCACCTCCCATACTGAGAGCTCAAAGCTCAAGAACATAGAAATTGGGAACCTCCCCAAAAAGGAATCTACACACATTTTGTTTTGTCAACACCCTGTATGCTTTTCACACACAACACCATATTATTTGCCAAACTTGTTGGACGGGAAATGGGCCTCTTTTGGGCTGGTTTGAATTATTTGAATTACTCATCAAGGCAGACTTGTAGTTCTGGCCCAGTTAAAGTTCGATGTTTAACAAAGGATGTCCAGTGTCAACTGTCAAAGAACAATGTCATTTACTTGCGACATGACATGTAATCCCAGGAACTGAGAAATGAGAATGGTAAAATGGCAGTAGTGACAAAGTAGAAATGTAGAATCACATTTGTATTTTCTTTGCATTTGATGAAAACTTAATTGGGGAATACACATGAATTATCAGTAGCATTACAAAAAAGAGACCAAGATATAGTGAATGCTATGAATCTGTAGAAGTTTCAAAGATGTGAATCCAAGAAATGAGATGCAGTGATGATGCATGGAGTTCTTTGTCGTATCTCGGGTCGCAACTGTGCTTGTATTTTCTGATCATGCTTAAGAAATTTGCGTTTGAGAGTGTTATTGTTAAGGATATGTATGTTTACTCCACGAAGCATTTATATTTGTTCATGCGCAGCTTTACAGCTGAATAATTAATCGAAACATAGTTTTCTATCTGCTATTAATTGATAGTGTTACTAACAATGATAGAGATTTACAAATTCAGACATAGCCAGAGTATCTGCAAGTAAATCATAATTACATTTCAAGTGAAGGGCCTGAACCCAGAACTCTGAAGCACATCTACAAAAGAAAAAGCTTCTTCCTTTTCTGTTTGTTGTTTGTTCTCAATAGCTATGTATAGGCTAGGCATAGAAGCAGAGGAATGAGGAGTTGTTCTAAATCTATGGCCCAAGAAAATAGGAGACATGATAAAGAAACCAGAAGAGTTGAAAAGTAATTGGAAGGATTACTCAGAGAAGAAGTAACCGATTTCAAGATGATAAACAACCAAGAAAACAGGAGGAACAACGCTTCTGTGCCTGCTTGTATTGCAAATTATCGATTGAAGCAGGCCGGAGGTTGATCATGGAAACAATGGTGTAATACTTAGTAGAAAGATATACACTTACCAAACAAAGAGACTTGACCGATAACTGACCTGACCTACTCAACTTAAACTGACTTAAATGTTGCTGTATCATAATGTATAGGGTGAAGGAAAACCGTAACTTTTTATCATCTTTTTTTTTCTAATGGTAATTTTGTGGTTTTCTTTTTGATAGGTGTTTGAATTCAATGCTAACATTGGCGGCCTCTACGACAAACAAGAGCACCAGCATTAGAGGTAAGAGTTCCCACCAAGGAAGAGGACTTTGCGCCCAAACTTGAGGCCCTGGCATAGCTGGCTGAAGCTCCAGCACCCGAAGGAGTAAAATAAGCTCCATTAAGCATTAGGTCTCCTTCTGATCTCCAATTCCAGTGCCTCCATCTGTGCGTATTGAGATCAACTCTCTTGGTCACCTGCACATTCAAACCAACCAGGTAAAACATTGATACAATTATAATGATCTGTATTTATTCTATGAACAGCCTATTTTTGTTTTCTTTGATTAATCAACTGACCTCTTTAGCGAAAGGGTTTGATGGGGCAAGGTATCTATTTCCCTGGCTGTTTATTGTAGGATCAGCACTGCCTCCAATAGCATACATTTCCCAGTGGGTATAGTCATTGTTCACCACATGAAAGTATCCATGCCTACACCTGCAAATCAATAATGATTTCGAATTAGCACAGTAAAGTTAATATAATTATCATCTTCCTAAAATAAACTTCGCAAGGACAGCATTAATTTACCTTGGCATTCTCTGCATAAGACCCTCACCAAAATGGTTGTAGGCAATTGTAACTTGCATAACCTTATCTCTTGAGTAGGTATCGCTGTGGCCTAATAGCATCACCTGTCGATATATACTAGTTAATTTACTTAGGCTTCAACGAGGTTAAGAATAATGAATTATTAAGCAAGCTTTGGTTACCTCATTATGGTGAGTGAAGTAATTGTTAGAGATAGTAATTGCAGTCGATCCCATTATAGCATCGATTAGGCCATCAGCACAGTTGGAAAGAGAATTATGATCAACCCAAATGTGGCTTGATCCAAAAATGGAAATAGCATCACCATCGGCCATTGTCCTCCAACCATAATGACTTGGTGAGCTTCTAACCATGGCATTACCAGTTGGTCTACAATCATGGATGTTAAGACCATGAATAATGATATTGGTGACAAATTGGATAGTAATGCAAGCTCCATTTGCAATATGGACAGAGTGTCCTCGGGCATCAATAGTTTTAAAGCTGTTCATAATTAGCTCTTGTTTTAGTGTGATCACCATGCTGCGCTTGAAAACGATCCATAGAGGCTTGTCTTGTATCACAGCATGACGCAGAGTTCCTGGTCTGGGGTTTACAGGGTCATCATCATTTGGGTCTGTGACCACATAGTACTTGCCATCACGACCACCAACAGCACTGCGTCCGAAGCCAATGGCACAATTGGCTAGGCGCTTACGGTTACGAGCCCAATTGCGGTCACAGCGCCAGCAATCATCAATAGGGTTTCCTGTACCACATGAGAAAAATCCTAGCTTCCTCCTTTCAGTGCTATTCTTAATTGCCCTGCATATTTCATAAGCTTCCCTCAGTTTAGCCATTTCGACATATAATCCAACTTAAATCTTCCGTATAATCTTAGTTAGGATGCGGGGTCATTAATTCATAAATTAGGCCAGGGATGTTTTGCATAGATCAGAAGTCATTAATAAGATAATGTCCTTGGATACATGTCATTCTGCAAAATAATTGTATTAATTGTTTACCTATCTATGGCAAGATCTTAAGTACAATCCATTTAGTAATGTGCCCACTTTTGTTCTTATAGTACAATGGTATATCAAATTCACTTGCAGTAAAATGCATTACTTCTCTTAGCAAACTTGTCTAGAAAAGCAATAGAGAATTTATGATATAACTAGATTAATGTCAAGAACAATATTCTACTCTAGTATTATACTACTATTATATACTATTGATAAATTAAAATTAAATGCGTGATGTGCGGATCTGTATGTGTATTACAAGGACATGTAAGTACTATGGGTAGTCTGGCAAGAAGAACATGAAACAAATTAAAGGCATGCACCTCCAGTCACCAGTAAAGTATTAGTAAACAATGCCACATCTGAAAATGCATGTGCAAGTGCAATCTCTTGTTGGAGTATCATGTCATTTCAGAAAAGTTGCAGAAACTAAATTTGCATATCAGTTACAGATATGAAATCTACACGTAGAATGATTCTTTTGATCGTATTAGTATATTTAAGATTTACGTATATCTCACTCTCTCGAGGACGTAGTAAAACTTACTATGTCCTGATTAGTGCACTAGCATTTACTGAAGAGTTATCAGAGTCCATTTGCAGATCAGTTACATATATCAAATGTATACCTTAGAACGATTCTTTTAATCTTATTAGTATAGTTAAGATTTACGTATATCTTACTCTCTCGAGGACGCAGCAAAACTTACTATGTCCTGATTAGTGCACTAGCATTTACAATATGAAGGGGTATCAGAGTCCATGGTGCTTGAATTGGCATGAAACTAGAATTTGTTTAATTGCAGAGTCCAGATCTCATTTGACCAAAAGTTGAAGCAACAAAATAAAGCCAAAGAATATGGGTTGAAATTTAAAGGAATGATAACAGAGTAGGTGAGAAAATACTGAACAATATTTAAAATGTTACTACTAAGTTCTCCGGTACGACCATGTGATCCACCTAGTTGCATCTTCTCATTTATTGAAACCACATGGACTTTCAGTGAGAAATTGACTAAAACTTAAGCAACAACATTTAAAATATATCATGCCAGACTCGATATATATTTTGTAGTAGTGAAAAGCATGCAAGTAGAGACTTACATGTCAACCATGGTTGCTATTGCTTCAGGATCTTCCACAGCATGCTCATGCCTGCAAAATTATATTTGACACAACACCGAAAATGTTATTTTATATGTCAATGATATCTGTAGAACAATAACATCTGATATCATTAGTTATAATACGAATCCGCAACTGACATGTACTTAATCGGTTAATATGTTTTGGATCGGAATATAATGAATAATCGAATAGTCTAGTATGCATTCGACTGTGGACTTGGACGGTTCGAGTTTTTTCAAGCAGCAGTAAAAAGCACCAGGTGGCCGATAGTCTTAAAGTAAATTTTATTTGTCAGAAATAAGTTACTTATTTCTGAAAAAAGTATATCAAACTATACTTTTTTCTGAAATAAGTATTTTCAATAAGTTTTTGCATATAAAACATATTAAACCCTTCTTAAATACTTAATTCTAAAAATTCATTTATAAATGTGAAATTTTTTTTCCGAAATAAATTGATAAGTCCTTATTACTTATTTGCCAAACAGGCCAATTATAAGAGATGTTCCGGAAAGAGCAATCATGTGAGTTGATCCAATTTGCAACTATAAAAACGACAATGTATGCATTAAAACACACTCTACTCGAGACAATTCCCATCAGAAAAGGAATTCAAGAGATGCCATTGGCTGAGATCATTTCAAATTTACATAAATAGCCTCCGAAAATCTTGATTATAAAGACAAAGTAGGATTAAGTATTGGGTATTATAGTAAATTAGCATCATAGTTTCTGTTAAAAAATAGATGAACAGTAGGATAACTAACAAGTAAAGCTAGGAGCCTGGGAAGTTATTTTACTTCAGATCCAATCTGAACGGTTGGGATAATCAAAAGAATGAAAATGAAACACATCCAACGGCCAGGAATCATGCTAATAGAATTGCGAAATGCAGGTAAGATGCAGGGTAGTAGACACTACATACTTATGAACTTCCATTGTTGTGTTGCTTAAGCTCTGCAGCTCCATTGTTTCTTCATCACTGCAATCACAAAAAATGTACATCAATTCGACGAAGAAACATAACCAAATATTTAGCAAAAAACAGAGCTCGTAATAATACATAGTTAACTCAGTTCAGCTAAAATGCTCATGGTAGCTTGATCAAGCTTCCAATATTTCACAAAAACAAAAATCAACCAACAAAAATTTTCGAATGATACGCACTAACGCAATGCATAAACATCGTATCCAGTGCACAATGCTCTCGTGATAGATATAGACATGTCTATGGTATAAACAAATTTTACGATATTTATAAGCATACCTTGCTACTGGATGCTCAGAATCACTTAACATCCCAGCCTTGGCATAGGGAAGCAGCATTAGCATGCAAAGAACGTAGAGTAATCTCAAAGAGAGCACCATTGTTGTGTGCTTATGAATAGTTGAGAGCTTAAGCTTTTTCTCTCTAGAAAATAATGTAGCTAGCTTTCTCTGTCTAAAATGGAGCGAATAGAGTCGAATAAGAGGATGAATGCAGTGGTTCTTTTATAGGAGAGACTGAGAGACCAGTAAAATAGAGGGAGAAAATTTGCGCCTAATTATGGTCATTAGCTACTAAAATTATTTTTAAGAAAAAAAAATAGAGACAGGTAAATATGACTTAACTACTTTAACTTCACACCTAATTAACTGTCCATTAACCAATTATGCCTCTTCTTTTTTGGGTTTCACACGTGCCAATTCCGTCGGTCACTCACGTGTGGCATCATCAAGTTTCACTCTTGTCTAATCACCACTAGCCTTAGAAATGCCACCGTTTTTACCCAAAAGTGAGCATTAATATAGCAGATAAGAAATGGTCGCAGCCTTGCAGGGGAACTAATCAATCAAAATATTGATTAAAGATCTATCGTTAAGTCGAAAATTAACTGAAAGCGGTAAAACGGAATTTTCTCCAAAAATATAACATTTTGGCTATAAATTAATTAATAGTAATGGACCTTCTTGTATTCATATAAATTCACCAATAAAATCGTAAAAAGTTTTTCTAAATTGTCAAAAAATTCTTGAATAGCACACGTCATTTTTTTTATTTGTGAAATTCAAATTAATATACGATGGACGATTTCAATTATAAGATAACATTCGATAACAAAATGGCAACTTAGCATCGGGGTTTTCAAAAAATTAAGCATTCCCCTGGTTTTATACGAGAACTGAGACTTGATCATTTTGTATACACAAGCTGGGTTGTAAGTCGGCGCCGCGTGTTGATGCGGAGATGGCGATGGTCGATGGACAACTAATATGTTTAGGGAGGCGTACGGCATTTGTCTTGTTATATGGCCGTCTAGGGCCGTAATTCGGGTCAAGAGAGCCGAGTTTCGGATCAGCCATAATTTAAGTCAAAATTAATTGAGCCGAGCTGACTTGTTTAATTGAACGAACCTAAATCTCTACACGAACTCCACTCGTTTAATTTCACAAGTCGAGTCAAGCCTGCTCGTTTAGCTAAACGAGCCGGTTTTAGCGAGTCGGGCAAACCGGCTCATTTAATTTTACACTTGATCAAGTCAAACATCTGCCCAAACTCGACTCATTTATTTTAACGAGTGAAATCAAGTCGAATTATTTAATTAAACGAGTCAGAATCTATGCTCGAACTCGACTAATAAAACCGAGTCTAAACGGGCCGAGACGAGTTCGAGGCGGGCGGTTTGTGACCGCCGTACTCGTATATTATACTAACAATTATGTTTATCATTTCACAATTTACGTTCATTCAAGTAACATCAAAGATATATATATTAACATCTAATTAAATGTTTGATATTTTTAGGCTAACAAAAAACATGTTTTGTATCTTTCAATAATCATAGCAATATAATTTATCCAAAAGAATGTATATCACATGCTCAAACAAGTACATACATAGCTTTATGATATACTTCTGAAATAAATACACAATTATTAAAAATTTCAAATTAACTTTCTTTTAACATCACTTTCATTTCAAATTAACCTCAAATTAAAAAGAAAAACATGACGTAGAGAAGTTACAGTGTTTAAAAACATGATTTGTGATTTCTCAGACGATTTTAAAAAAAAAGAATGATTTATCTGTAATTTATCAACGATTTGTGAAAAAATAGGCCGATTTTCTCGGAATCATCTGCACCATTGGAAGATATACCTTTCATAATTTCATTTCTTATAGTAAATTGTCATCCTAAATAGAATTTACTACTATTTAATCTATTAAGAACAAATTTTAGACACAAAAATAACATGAAACTCTTTTTCTTAATTTTTTTTTTTTAAAGGAAAAGCTTGGCATGCAAAATAACATAAAACTTGATACACCCCTCTGGAGATGATATTTGATATATAAATAAACTCACCGAAATAACAAGTTGTCTAATTTCCTATTATACCAGGCTGAGTAACGACAGTTGCTAGACGAGGTAAATTTAATAGATGGAACCAAAGTAGGAAACACTAACTACTGTGGCGGTGGTTAGAATCAGGAAAAAATGAATCACACCGACTCCAGAAATAACTCTACCTGCACCTATTTATTACATTCTATCTCTTAAATGACTCCAACATATCATACACTGTCTTTCTTCCCCTCTCCATCTCTCAGTCTATCTATATACAAGTCTGAAATCTACCCAACCATAATGTAGTTTTTCGGTTACTTAATCGGTTTGTACCATTTTTTGTTGAAAATAGTTTAACTGGAAGGATTTTTTTTTTTTTTTTTTTAAAACAGTTTAACAATGTTGGATTAGACAGTCGGAAGTAAACAGGGATTTGGTTTGTATGGCTATGTAACATTAATAATAAGATGGTATGAAAGATGAGTATGGGTTTTCATTTGTCAGTTTGCAGTTTCCAACAGTCCCAACCACGGGCACTGCATGTAGCTTATATATTTATGTCCCCCCCTCACAAGATAATGTGTCAATTCGGCAAATCTTAACATAAGTGACTTAAAACTTAAAATGAATAAGTGCTAAGTGATAAGGTGATAAATACTTATAAGTCATAAGTGTTTGCATAAATTTACTTATAAGTCAGAAATTTTAAAACAAATAATTATTAAATACAATTACCTTAATTTATAAATTTTAAATTAGAAAAATATTTAAAATTTATATTTTAAAATCAAAATCAATAGAATAATGAAAAAAATCAAAATAAGTTGGAAAAAAGTACTTACTCACCAACTTTCAACTTATCAGCTTATAAGATACAAATTTAACTTATAAGTTGGGTCGACAAACACTCATCGATAAATTGTTATGGGCTTATAAGTCATAAGGGACTTATAAGTGCTTACCCAAACAGGCCCAATATACTCCACTGTTTTTTTCGCACGACGATTTGACTTTTGTACATATTTTAATGTGCTGAGATTGGGCAGTTAAAAATATTATTTATAAAATATTTTTTTGTAAAAATAGAAAATAAATATTTTAACTAAAAAAAAAAGTTTAAAAATTATATTTTTAACTATCCAATCAAAATACATTAAAATGTGTTCAAAAATCCAAGTGTGATGTAAAAAACAGAAGAAGCATGTAGATGTAGATGTATACCCTATTTCTATATAGGTTCAGTTTGATGCACACTTGTATTGCTATTTTCATTCTACTTTAAATGGTCGTCTCGTCTATGTGACACTAGCTGCACTCATGCGGTTCTGGGCTAGTTCGCCCCGAGCAACAACTAATATTTAATTTCCCTATAAATTGTATCTTAAAAGTAATTGCGTAATATCAGTCCAAAAGTTAAAGTTATATTTATTGAGACTCTAAATAAAATACATTAGCGGCCGGCAGAGGAGAAATGGATAATTAAATCCAAAAATAACTGAAACTGAATTGAAATTGAAAATTCTAAAAACAAATAATCGCACACTTTTAGTAAACATTAGTCTTTGATTATGTACCAGGTGGGAGAGGTCAAGATGTAACTTATTTAAATGGAGAAGTTGATATTCCATTTGACAAAAAAAACTTAAAAGTCATTAAATTGAAAATTAACTATAAACTCACTGACTAACTTGTCAACGACATGAAAATAAAAAAGGACTAATTCCTCAATCTGCGGCAGACCTTAATTTTATACAAATTTACCATCACTGTCTATATTCTACACGAGGAAGCAAGTTGCGCCACCATTTAGGTCTTATACCATAGTAATGAACTAACTTAATTTTTACTACCTCAATTTTGATTTTAAACAAATTTTGAATTAATTTAAACCATTATTTGACACTTGTACGTAACGAAAATTGAACACCACTATGGCACTATATTTACCACCGACAATTCAACTACTATATATTGTGGGTTTATTAATAATGCGTTGAAAATGCTAATTGTCATTTTACCATTTGAAGAAATCAATCACAGTGGCAGCTCTTGATCATTGTCACCATACACACAAGATACACTATTATAAGCATAATTAATAAGAAGATTAATGTTCCTAAGACCATTATTATCAAGCCAAGTATGGGCAAACACATATGTTATCATTGCCAGTTGTTGAAGTTGATGCCCATAATATCTTCATAGTTGAGATTGACCAACATAAGTGGCCACACCTTGTACTAAGATTACTACACTGCATCTTAATTACTACGACTGTTTTTCTCCCTGGACTGGTCAAATTCTACAATGAAATGGTCTCAACTTGCACCAAGGACACATTCTCGCACACTAAACGTCTAAACCTAAGACAAAAGTCATTTCATTTGGCCATTAATCACTGGTGCAATTAGGCTTGATTTTGAGGAAATTGTAAATTTTATTTCTCGGTTTTACATCATTAAAATTTGTATTATGAATTTAAAAATAAAAACACAAATCAAACAAATTTATTAAAAACTAGAATCGGATTTTTCTTTTTAAAGGGCAGATTGACACATCGTTTTGGTAGGACAATGTTTCTCGATTGGAAACGACGACTCAATGATCGTTTTTTGATCGGAAACAATAAACAAGAATATTTCTCGACCGGAAACATGACGATAATGATTTTTAAATTTTTTATTATTATTACTTTACAAACTTTTGATACTTATTGTTTTTAGTATTTTAAGTTTGAGGGGGATATAACATATTATTATAATGTAATACGGAAAATTATCGTAATTATTATTATTAAAAATATAAAACTTCGTCACGAGTGCTTAAAGTGTCCTGTGTTTTAAGATAATTTTGATGTATTTAAGTATTAATTTGATAAATGAATAAACATAACCTTGACAACATATTTTTCACGAATTATGATAAATTATTATGTAATGCTTGAGAATAGGATCTTTTAAATGACAATAGATCAATATTTGACCGATTTAATCCTATTTTGTGAACAACATCGTTCATTAGCTACATTTTATTTAAAAAAATGTTCAAATACTATTGACATATATTTTGATCGATATTGAATACCCCATATTTTTTGTTGGGTACTTGAGAGAAGGAAACATACAAAGTTGCAATATTTACAAAGAATTAAATATGTATGAGCATATGTAGATACTTGTACAAATTTGTACTTTTACAAATTTCTTAGCATAAACTCAAATACTCATGTGTCTCGAAGTAGTTCTTTAACTAACGTGGGATAAATTACGATTAAACTTCACATGTCCATTTTTAAATACTGAATTAAGGTGAAATTGCAATATTATACTTCGTCTGTCTATTTCAATTCTTATCATTTTCTATTTTAGGATGTCTCATCCAATTTTTTACATTTCAAAATTTTCCAAAAATAGTAAAATTTTAATAATTTAAAAACTTTAATGGATCCATTTATTCCCACTAACTTTTACTATTTTTCTAATCAATTACTTAAATATTAATAGGTCCTACTACTTTACCCACTTTTCTTACACTTTCTAATACTTTACTTTTATTTCTTGGTATCCTTATCCAATCCAAATGATAACAATTCATTTGGTTTGGACGGAGGGAGTAGTTCTTTAGTATGTATATATATGTCCATCTCACGCATGACAATTTGTAGTTGACTATTTGCACAAGTGACGGGCAGTAATTGAAATTAAGTTTTGTCAAGGAAAAAAATGTTTGGCATTATGAGAAAATATAACAGCCTTGGTCTCTAAACAATTAGTAGAGTCCATGATGAGGCATGTGAGGAAGAATCAGCCTACTGTCATCTGGCTTCATGACCCCTAATTAACATCACATGGGCACCTATGTAGTACATATATAGCCAATGTAGAAAGTTTAATAATCTTATAAATGGTCACTATGCCCATAACAATCCATACACAAACTACATTGCACATTTATATTGGGGTAGCTCCACAAATGAAAATTTTACCATCACCCGCCAACAATTTGATTAAGATACTCGCATATATAATGAATACAAGTATTTAGAGTATCTTCAACGGTATCTAGTAAATTCCTAAATATAATATAAAATATTTGTCTCTCAGTAATTTAACATATTTTTAAGAGGGTCAACTCCAAGAATATTCTTTATATTCACTCTCTATTTAAATTTTATTCATATTTAAACATGAAAGATAGACAAGAGAGACAAAAGTAGAGGCAAATATTGAAGGGAATGAATACTTTATTACTCCATCCGTTTCAAAATACATGTCCACTTTTAAAAAATCACACATATTAGGAAAAATGGATGTTTTTGAATTAATTATATTAGTTGACTAAAATATGTGGAGTAAGATTGTTCTTGAAAATATAAATAGGAGATATGTGATGTAGAGTTAACTTTGGAAATACAAATTTGCATTGGAAGTTGAAGTGGACAACTAAATTGAAACAATTTTTTATTTTAAAAGTGGACATGTATTTTGAAACGGAGGGAGTAATAAATAAAGGTTAAGAGTCACCTAGTAGCTCTTAAGTTTAAGGAGAGAGAATAAACTCTTAACTTTTTAAAAATATTCTAGGAGGCTGTTGGAGCTCTAATTTATGTAAGACTCTTTATTTTTGAAGTTTATATAGAGAGTTTATTGAAGATGCTCTTGGGTAAGGGTTTTTCTATGATGTGCAATGATGCTTCTGATGTAAAGACATAAATGCACATATTAATCAGTAACAATTAGGGAGCTTACTAATTTCATGGTAATATTTAGATCCTTATCTTCTTCATTTATGTGGTAAGATCGTATAGTCGCATCACATGTATCGTATGCTTCTTATATTCATGAATAGAATTTTGTGAATAAGAGTAAGATCTTGTAATTAGATATACACAACAAAACCTTTTGCATCAGATATATACATGTATGGTAATGTTTTTCTCTTCATATGATGTGAGAGTTTATCTTTCTTCTCTCCTAATCATTTTCTATTAGAATCTGATTTGTGTGAGTCTTTGTGTGAGTTCTTTTTTGGATCAATCATGTCTCGGTATAATGAGTTGAGTAATCAGTTATCTGGGCTGGATATTTCGGAGGAGGAAAACATTGTCTTTACGATTGAAGGGGAGTTTGAGGAAGAGGCTTCAAAGTATGAACTGTGTGTGGTAGGTCGATTTCTAACAGATCACAATTTCTTTAACAGATTGCAATATTCCTTAACAGAGATAAAGAGGAGGTAGCTAAAGAATGGGGAAGTTGGTTACGAGCTCCAACTCGTCGAGGTCCAGGCATGGTGAAAAGCAAGTGGCTTCGAGAAGATGGTGATGCTGACTAGGAGGTGCGACAGGGGCTAGGGAAGGGTAGCGTAATTTCAGGGGAAGGTAGGTATGATAGTGCAGGAAATCAGGTAAGTCAAAGCTATCCTGGGGTTGGACGAATTATCCGAAGAGGATCGCTTAACCGTAGCAAGAGCGCGAAAAATTGAGCGTTTCTTATCACAACCCTTTTTCGTAGCAGAAGTTTTTACTGGTTCTCCA
>PHNY01298106.1:22102-35530 GCA_003724115.2 Anethum foeniculum
TGAATCAACAGCTGGTATTACGCGGGGGAGTATTTTATCCAATTAAAGCTCCAAAATCAGTTGCAATTTTTAAGGGAAGGAATGAGAGTTTAAATTTCATTGATGGGCTGGAGGATGATGAGCTTAATGGGCTTAATTAATAGAAAGGAAAAGAACGCGGGGTGGCCCAAACAATTATGACACCATGGATACTGAAGGTGGGCTCAAGGAAATTATCCAAAATAGTGAACAAGTTCACAACCCTGATGCTGGGCTTTCTGGTCTGGATTGCTCAATATCTTCTTATTCAGATTTGGCTAAGCTTGCTGAGCAAGCTAGCCATCAGCCATGAATGCATTAAGCTGGAACTGCCAGGAGTTGGGGAACTCTCGAGCAGTTCGTGTGTTGTGGGACTTGATCAAGTCTCGCAAACCCAATATTCTCTTTCTGATTGAAACTTTATCTGATAGTGAAAGAATAAAAAAGTTGAGTTCTAAATTAGGTTTTGAGAGTTGCTGGTCAATAGATGCTAATGGTAGGAGTGGAGGTCTTGCCCTGCTTTGGAATAGATGTGTTCAGTGTACAATGGTTGATACTGGTAATAACTATATCGATGCTCACATTGTTGGCAGAAGCAATCAAGAATGGAGGTTGACGGGGTTTTATGGTTTTCCTGAGCGATCTAGCCGTAGAGAGTCTTGGGAGTTGTTGAAATCTTTAGCTGTTAAATCTGCTTTACCTTATCTTGTTTTTGGTGATTTTAATGACATGGTGAATGACGGTGATAAGAAAGGGTTGCACAAGCATCCTCAAAACTTATTAGATGGTTTTAAACAGACCATCGAGGAGTGTGAAGTGACTGAGTTGGACTTAACGGGAGGTAGCTTCACATGGGAAAAAAGCAGGGGTTCGAAGGACTGGGTCGGGGAAAGATTGGACAGAGCGTTTGCTTCAACGTCTTGGTGGCAACTTTTTCCTCTTTGTAAGTTAACGGTTTATCATACTATTTATTCAGATCATGATCCAATACAAGTGGAGTTATACAGCACTGATCACTCGAAGAATGTGTTCCGCTTTCGATTTGAAAATATGTGGCTTCAAGAGAAAACATTTCATGAAGAAGTAGCTCAGTTTTGGCGTCTGTTGACTCCTATTCATCTTATGCCAAAGTTGTTGGAATTATCATCTTTTATGGGCAACTGGGGTCATAAGTTTTTTAATAAGTTTAGGGAGAAAATTGAGAAACAGAATGCCTTGATGAGTAGTTATGAAGATTGTGTAAATGATGAGCGAACGAAAAGATATTTTGAAGAAAGAGGAAAACTGGATGAGCTTTTGTTTCAAGAAGAAGCTTATTGGAAGCAGAGGGCGAAGTCCTTTTGGTTGAAAGACGGCGACATAAACTCTAAATATTTTCATGCCTATGCGACTACGAGGAAGAAAAGGAACTTTGTTCATTTTCTTAGAGACGAAAGTGGTAATATAATATCTGGGGAAGGAGGACATGTGCAATTTGGTCAGAGAGTATTTTGTTAATGTTTTTTCTCAGTCTGGCAGGTCCCAAGAGGAGAGTTTAGAGTCGAATAATACGGTGATTACTGAGGATCAAAATAGGCACCTGGTAGCAGAGTTCACGAATGAACAGTTCTCAGTAGCAATAATGCAGATGCACCCTGATAAGAGTGCGGGGCTAGATGGCCTCAACCCGGCTTTTTTCCAGAATTTCTGGAATTTGTTCGGTGATGAGGTTTTCCAGTGCTGCAAGATGTGTCTTTTCCTGCAAATCTCAATGACACAGTGCTCGTTCTTATTCTGAAGAAAGATCAAGCACATTCAATGAAAGACATGCGCCCTATTGGCCTCTGCAATGTGTTATATAAGGTGATTGCAAAGGTCTTATCAAACAGACTTAAAACACTTCTCCCAGGATTGATTTCAGAGAACCAGTCCGCATTCGTCCTAGGAAGGAATATAACTGATAACATTTTGGTGGCTTTCGAGTTGTTACACTATATGAAGCAAAGGAATCGTGGGGTGGAAGGAAATGTAGCTTTGAAGCTAGATGTTAGCAAATCTTATGATAGAGTGGAGTGGGCCTTTTTAGAGAATCAAATGAGGAGGATGGGCTTTGCAACGAAGTGGATTTCATGGATCATGTTGTGTGTGAGAACGGTATCGTATTCAGTCAATTTCAATGGATGTCAGATAGGTCCTATTATTCCGAAACGGGGTTTACGACAGGGAGATCCATTATCTCCTTATTTGTTTCTACTATGTGTTGAAGGCTTGTCATGGTTATTACGGAAAGCAGCAGAAAACGGCAGGCTTTCAGGGTGTCAAATTCATTCTCAAGCGCCAGTAGTAACTCATTTGTTGTTCGCTGATGATAGCTTTCTTTTTTGTAAAGCTTATACGGAGGAAGTGATGCAGTTAAAATCAATTCTTGAGTCTTATGAAAGGCTATCTGGTTAGGCCATTAATTTTCAAAAATCCAGAATCTTCTTTAGTTCCAATGTTAGGACTGACAAACAATTGGAAATCAAGGAGAGGCTTGGAGTGCATAGTGATTTGATGTGAAGGTAAATATCTAGGGCTCCCTTCTCTTGTAGGCAGGTCCAGGAGAAGAGTGTTCAGCTTTCTGAAGGATCGATTATGGACGAAGCTTCAAGGTTGGAGTTCGAAGTGCTTGTCAAAAGCAGGAAAAGCAGTGCTTCTTCGTAGTGTGGCGCAAACTATTCCCTCGTATGCAATGTCTTGTTTTTTACTCCCTATCACTTTGTGCGGAGCTAGAGAGAATGATGAATAGCTTTTGGTGGGGTGCGAAAATAAATGATAGGAAAGGTATCAAGTGGCTATCATGGACAAATATGACCATGCCTAAAGGAGCAGGTGGGTTGGGATTTAGAGACCTTCATGGGTTTAATCTTGCTCTCTTGGGAAAGCAATGCTGGAATTTTCTCAGGAACCTAGATTCGTTGGTGGCTAGAATATTCAAAGCTCGCTACTATGCCTCTACGAGTTTATTTGAAGCAAGCAGGGGAGGTGGTGTAAACTTCATTTGGTCTGGGTTGTGGCAAGTGAAGGAATATCTCAAGACAGGGCTTAAGTGGATTTTTGGTGATGGTAGTAATATTCATGCATTTGCAGACCCTTGGATCAGAGGAAAGACAAACTACAGGGTTGAGGAATTGTTTGTCAATATATTGTGTGGAACCAAAGCTTGTGATCTTTTATTACCTGGTGAGAAAAAGTGGGATGTTGATAAGATAACCAATTTGTTCTCAAATTGTGATGCTGAAGCTATTTTAGCAATTCCTATTCCCAAAATTCAGGTCTCTGGTCGTATTGCTTGGATGCACACTGTTGATGGCAATTATTCTGTGAAATCCGGTTATGGATTCTGGCATTCGAGGTTTAGTGAGTGTAGACAAGTGACTCAAAGTCAAGGCTGGGCTAAATTATGGAGGTTGAAAATTCCTCAGAAGGCAAGAGTTTTTCTATGGAGATTGTGTCGGAATAATTTACCAGTTTGAAACTTATTAAGAGGGAAATGGGTAAATACTACGATCCTATGTCCAAGGTGTGTTAGAGATGTGGAACATTTGTTTCACGTTTTTATTGATTGCAAATTCGCTAAGAATTGCTGGCAGATTATGATACATCTACCATAGACTCTTTTCCGGAATGGTTACTTCAGAGATTATCTATAGATTCTTTAGAAAGGGTAGTGCAGATAACTAAAGTGCTATGGGGGATCTGGTCTTCTCGTAATATGCTAATCCGGGAGAACAAATCAGTAACAGCTGAGATTGCTATGCAGTGGAGCTCAATGCAAGTTTGCCAATGGCAGCAGATGCAGTCTTATAAATGTAACACAGGTGGAGCTAGAGTGCAAGGAGATCAGAATGTGATATCTCGTTGGACACCTCCAGAAGTTGGCAGATTAAAAATAAATGTAGATGCGTCTGTTTTTGCAGGGAATTCAAGCTACTCTATAGGTATGGTACTAAGGGACCATTGTAGCTCATTTTGTAAAGCTAGAAGTGTGCGGAAAAGGGGTCAAGTTTCAGTGTTTGAGGCAGAGACGCAAGGGGTGCTGGAAGCCATTGACTGGGTACTGAGTTAGGCTTAACAAATGTGGACACTGATACAGATTCTATGCTTATTGTGAAGGCTATTAAAGGAAATTCTTCGAATGTCTTAGAAGTTAGTAACATGATAGAGGAAGGTCGTATGAGGCTTAATGTTCGTCAGGACTTTTCCTTAAATTTTGTTAAAAAGCAAGCTAATAAGGTTGCCCATTTGTTAGCTAGGGTGCCTTGTGAGGCTATTGCTTGATTGATTTTACTTCTCCTCCACGAATGGTGTTGGAGAATCTTGTGTTTGATGTTGTGGCTTTGATTTAATGATAGTTCTTTGCTTCAAAAAAAAAAAAAAAAAGATCTTGTAGTCACATATATTATACACTCCTCACATCTCAAGTACGTTTCTTTTCTCTTTTAATTAAATTAAAACAAAAATTGAAACTGAAATAAATTATATTTTGTAATCAAATTTTATATTTTACTATTTCTCCGAGCTCACTAAAACTATTCTCGGCCAAGAAGGAGAATGGGCCTAGGCTATTGATCCACATGGTTTTAAATTCTCAGATCTCCAAGTACCATTGGAAACTATTGGCCTAAACTTGGGCCATTGACTCCATATATTTTATTTGGAACGGGCTTTGATGTTCTCTTCTACCACCTGAATTGAAGCTTTCAGAGTCCGTTTAGTGTTTAACCTACACATCAGCTAAGCTATTTTTGTTTCTTTTAGATCTTTGTTTTCTCCTTTGTAGGCCCCATTTGGCAAATCTTATTTCTGAAAATAAGTTACTTGTTTTTTAAAAAAGTACGTGTATATGTATTTTTTATAAAAATAAATAACTTATTTTTTATTTTAAAAATAATATTTGATTTTCAATTTTTATAATAAATATTTATATTTGAAAAAAAATTAAAAATATGAAATTTTGAAAAAAATAAGTTACTTATAAGTAGAAAGTTGTTTTGCCAGACGGGACCATAGTCAGATGGTCAGATAATACTTCCTTTATCCGTATACATGTGGTTTAGGCATGGTAAATAAGAAAAAGTATAATTTTAAAAAAAATACGAAAAGTGGATAAGGTGATGGGACCAATTAATATTTTATATATAAAATGGATGTAGTGGATGTGGTTAAATTTTTATATTATAAATTTTTACCACTTAATGAATGATACATCAAAAAAGAAAAATGTATAAAATTGAATAAAATACTTGGAGTATCACTTAAGGGAGTATCACTTGAGCAAAATCTATATACCCTAGCCTAATGCTACATTCTATGCAGCAAATCCATCTTTATTATCTACGAGATCGATCCATGTAGACCAAGTACTTAATAAAATGTTATATTTTAAATCGTACTTGGTGCACAAGTCTCTATATAGTATCAACATCAATGTAATAGTCATACCAATGCACAAGTGAACTGATAAACAAAATTCGTTGAAGCCAGTAGAGAAGAATAGAACATAACATAGCTTTTATTACCAAAATAACTAATACCCGTGAAAACACAAAGGATGATGAAAAAAGTAAGAGAAAAGGATTACTTTTTGCATTGCATCTTCTACATAATGGAACTCAACCTTGTCATAATCGTAATCAAAATCTCCATCTTTTAACTCACAAATGAAGAGACAAATCAATCTTTTGATCTTTACCAACACTATCATTATTCCCATTAACACTGACAATATTATTTTGGTATGAACTTTCTTTAGTTAATCCATTTCTTTGCCAGTTTAAGTAGCTTTGTTGATTATCTTCCTCATATTGATATGGGCTATTATTCATGTAATTCCCACCATAATACACCAGATTCTCAAATCTGGGAGCCCCGCCATTCGAACCAAACCGATCCAAAAATGGTGAGCCTGGCAATGCACAAAGATTGGCTGCATGGGCACTTAAGTAAAGAGAAGGATTGAGAAGCCCAAACTGATGATGATTTGGAGTGAAAAACAATGGTGGGGTTTGAAAAGTTGAATTAAAATTGCACAAAGAAGAAGCTCTTTTCGCCTTTTTTGCTGCGATTCTTTCTTTCTTGTGAGCATTTTGATGGCCTCCCAAAGCTTGTGAGCTATGAAATTTTCTCGAACAGAATAAACATGAAAATGATCTTGCTTCTGTCGAATCTTCTGCATTGTTTGGTGATTGATGCACAATATTCTCAGCATCCATGTCTATCTGTAACAAGTGTGAACAAGAAATTCTATCAAAAATGTAATTTTTAGTATGATATCATAACATGCAGCATATATTTATAAAGAAAATTTGACCGTAAGAAGATGAGTTGAAGTATTTAGTTTGTCTAGGCAAGAGTGACAGAGAAAATATATAAAAAAAAACAAGCAAACTACTTGGAAAGAGTTTGAAGTTTGGCTTTTGAAGCTGATGATGATGTAAACAATAAAGAGGGTATTTAAAAGAGTTTTTGTGTTGGAAAATGTGAAGCCAAGTGTGGTGGGGTGAGTATATATTAAAGGTAATGTGATGGTAATGGCAGTTGAAATGCAACAGGATGTATGGGCTTAGGAACAGAGGATATAAGAAAGAGAAAAAAGAAGTATCCTCACCCTATGAAATATGCTTATTATGCATGGTGAGAGGCAAAGAGATTTATTGGTGGGAGAGAGAGAGATGCATGGTGAGAGAGGCAGAGAGATTTATTGGTGGGAGAGAGAGAGAGATGCATGAATTGGGAAATGGAATCTGTCAATCTTTCTGACAGTTTATCTGCTTTCATGGGCACTCACTTGGGTTTTCATTTTGCAGGCATTTTTTATGGTAAGTTTCAGTTGCTTTGTTTAGTCCATCAGCAATGTTTTTAGATGTTTTGGTCACTAATAGTACAGTACAATAGTTCTTTTCTATGTGTTTGACAAAAGCTGAACAAAATTTATGCTCCATGCCCATGATCAGTTGATCACTGATACTATATGGTAGCCACGTTCAGGGGTGGTAATGTTCACACTATTCAAACATGCCGCATCAGTTTGAGATTGAAGGTTTTAAATAGTCCTGATAAATTTCGGCTTAAATCCGACATTACTTAGCACAGATTGGATTAGGCTTGAATCGGCAACCCAACATGACAAATCAAGGTTCGTTTCTGGACATTCTAGTCAATGTCGCCGCGTCCATATGGAATTAAGCAAAATTTGGAGGATCAAACATTTCAAAAGAAAGAATTAGTTCGAGTCAAGTAACACTAAAGATCAAAAAGAAGGAAAATGTTAAGTAACCTGAATTGATTTTTAAAAAAAATTTCAAATGACATGTATCTCATTTCTATTAATTATAATGAGATGATGCCTATATTCACACTAGTTTCTCCGATTAAAAATTTTAATTTTGTCTCATCATTTTTGTCGTGTCCCATTTATTTTGACAACATTTTCTTTTCAGTCTATTCCGAAACTACAAAATAAGTGGGACGATGAGTAATTGTTTCTGACCCCTTTAATATTTTGAGTCGAGAATGATCAACACAAAAATATGACCTATGCATGATATCATGACAAAGTTAATTTACCCCAAAAAATGCGAAACAAAGCTGACCCATGACCTATTTTTGCAGCCCCTACTCCAGTCAAATTTATCAGTCACTTCTACAGAACCCTAACATCAGTGTTTCTTGGTTAATACTCTCTGTGTTCTATTGAATTCTCTACGTTATTTTTTGGTACACTTTTTAAGACTCGTTTAAAATATAGCTCCATAATTTTTTTTCAATTTTTTTTATTATGAATAAAAGTTTAATGTTTGAACTTTTATTCAGAAAAAAAAATATTATGGAACAATACTTTATAAAAACCTCGAAATGCGTGTAAACAGTACACGTATACAATCTAATGGGACGGAGGGACTAACAGACTAGCAGAGTTATCGGTACAGATTCTTAACGAAATACTAGTGAGTAGTGACTAATAAAATACTCCCTCAGTCCCATCAGATTTTATACGTTGGGAATCGTGCACTCGACACGTACTTTAAGGCTCTTAAAAAATATATTTCCATAATTTATTTTTAAAATTTTCTTTTTTTGAATAAAAGTTAAACTATTATATTTTTATACAGAAAAAAAAAAATTTCCAAAAAAATTACAGAACTATACTTTTTATAAGCTTTAAAATGCGTGCCAAGCACTCCCTCTCCCAGCGTATACATCCTGCTGGGACGGAGGGAGTAACAAATAGTATGCATCTTTCTCAAGTCTCCACCACTTCAACTAGTCTAGCAGTTATGTTTTAAACATTATAAACAACAAGATGCTCTATTTTTTTTTCTTAAAAAAATACTGTAGATAGAGGTATTATGTGGGTGGCAATCTATTCTGGCATGGGCAGTGAACAGTCCCCCACTTGGTCAGTACAGTAGTAGCAGTAGTTATAGTGGTGGCCTTCACATTTTAGCAATGGCATAGCATTCTTTTCTTTCTTATCACACGATCCCCATCCATGCACATGATCACTCTGCTCGGCTCTCTTTCCTACATTACATATCAAATTTTGAATCTCAAGTGACAGAAGTTACCCTTACTATGTTACCCTACTTCTCCTATTCTGTGAATTCATGTCGAGACTAGGGATTAATGGTCGTTTTGTTGATACTGTGTTGGGCTCAAGAGGACTGAATCCTTCAGGAAGCAGATCGAAGTAGGGGAATAATCTCCTAATAAAAAGCCCTTTTTTCCATTTTTCTTAGATTAATACATGTTAATCTAGAGATTACTGGTCAACTACAAATCTGAGAGCTTGATCTACAATAACCGAAAAACAAAATACGAAAATTTATATAATTTTGGTCTTACAAAATAGTAAAAGGGCCTGCTCAATCTAATTCTATCCTCACTGCAACATTACAGAGCAATCTGACATCTCTATGCCAAAGCCATGCAACTTGTCAGTTCTTCCTTTCATAGTCTTTCCATGTTCTGCAAATTCAGGACTCCCCACTGCAAAACCCAATCATGTTCTGCAAATTCACGACAATCTCCATTGCTAAACAACATATACTTTTCCCCCAAAAAAAAATAATAGAGGAAAACATCTTACAAAACCTAATACCTCTAAACAGAAACATTTTCTTTATCAGAATTAAGAACCAATATTTATAGGTTTTCAATAAATTTGTGACAACTACCAGTGTGTTTCTGTTAATATTCAACATGCAGTTCCATAGATACACAACATCAAGACGAGTATTTATTGATATATAGGATTGGAACAGAGATAATAAGAAGCCATTTAAAGCCAGTAGATATTTTTATTTTTTATTATTTGGAAAGATTCTTGACATATTCCATATTTGAGTAAATCAAACAAGTCTATAGGGACATAATTTCAGGGAGAACCTCCCATAAAGCTTATCATCTTCTCGACTAAAACGCAAGTTATCAAAGCCTGTTTCTCACAATCCACAACACGGTCTTTGTAGGTTGAATTTTAGCTTGAAACGAATAGTTTCTAGATAAAATTAAACTATAATTTAATTCCTCAACATTAAAAGCTGCAAGTGTACTAGTTGCTACATGGTGTTCACTTTAGGCTGCTTAATACAAGTAAGATTCATCTCACTTTTTCCACTTTTGTTGCTTTTGCACCATCAGAAACAATTTAAAATCAACTTACTGTAACAGCTTGATAGTCAGTATTTCTATAACTTAATTACGTTATATATACAAAAACTTAACAAGCATGCATTTACCTCTCATCATCAATTGAAATCAAATACATTACTTGGTGCCTAAGATGCTACAATCCAACATACATCACAATTGTGCCCTATTATTAATTAAAAACAGTATAAGAAACAGAGCCAGCTAAGCCAAAATTTCTGCAGGAATTTAACTTTTATTGCATAACTGAAGAATTATAGCATACATATTATACAGAAAAAGATTCACATTAAAAAATTACATAATTTCATCAGGAGAAAAACAGAACCCACCTCTTACACATCTTTATACAACAACTGGAACTTTGGTATCCGCTCTGGGGGAAGCGGGCAATTTACTATAAGCTTTCCTTTCATAGCCCCTCTAAATATTTCCTGCAAAAAGGAAGGTTATCACATATATTAATTCATTATAAAGTTCATAAGCAACCCTCTCTTCTCATCTATAAAATGATGCATGGTCAGAAGTGTATAACTAACACAGTGACTTGCATCATTCTGTGACCAGGAAGGCAAAAGAAATATGAAAATATTTTTTATCCCTCCATGCTCAATTACAAATAACTAGGACATATAATAGGGAATTTTGCTACGAAACCCATTGCAAGCAATTTAAGGTCTACACTCTACCCTTAAAAACACTCACCAGAGCTATTTTTCATGAAATATATAAATAATGCTAACTAGAAAACAATAACATCAAGTTACTGACTGCTCAGAATTCCTCTTATTACATTTGTGTAAGGAGCCGCAAGAAGTTGTAAAGGTAGCCTTTTTGCTAGAAACTAGAGGTTTAGTTTAATATCTCTATGTCCAAGCATGAATGCATGCAAGCAAAATATAAGGTAATTTCAAATATATAAGTTAAAGAATCCAACAAAACAATGGCTCATTGCATCTAAAATATCAGCAGCGAACCTAACCTCTACAACATCAACAAAATCCTGCTTAGTGTGAAATGCACCAACCCACTTAGTATGATCTGCACTCCTGAATATGAAACACATGATATCACAAAGGTGTTAGAAGCCTAACATTTCATGAAATTAGTCAAATTACAAAGAATAAATAACAGAAGAATTATGCAGAAAATGAGTGAAAGTGGGGAAGACACATGGATAGAACTGTCTACTTCTAGGAGCCCTATGTAGATATCATCAATTTCCAGCATGAGGTTTCACAAAATACTAACTGACCGACTGGCTAACTTAATTTCGGGACTATCACTAAACCAAACAATAATGAATACGTTCAACAAAACCAGAAGCTAAAAGTGAATAACACCATACTAATACGAAGTGTTTATCCACCAGATCTTATTCCTTTAAAGGGAAGGCGTTACACATTTTGACTATTTCTTGTGGCCATCATTTGCCTTCACTAAAGATGAGACTATAAAACAAGTATAATGAAAGAGGATTTACCAGCACATAGCTCGAAGACAACCCCACAAATATCAAGTCGAGTAGATTTGAAGTAACCCAAGATGAGGCATATATTTAAGCAAAAGATGGAATTGTTTGCGGGAATGTTTCGTAAACCTCTGTGATCCCTAGTGACAAGATAAACTACTAAACGACTTCACGCTAGTTTAGCAAATTAGCACTTTTATACCTTTTACCTCTCACATGTAATTTGACTAATTTCTCTTAGATTTTTGTACTTGCAAGGACAAAAAGAGGACTAGTATCACTGGTCAACAAAGAGAAAAGTACTGGATTGAATAAGTTGTGAGATGAACTTGTGTATCTAGTTTGTACATTTAGTAGTCAGACCCACATGCCTAGAATAATTAGGCCATAACTAGCTGAAGTTTTCTGACTTCTATTTATGTATGGAAAACATTATTGCTAGCCAAGTAGGTCATGTTTCCGAATGATAACCAAATAAATTTTCACAACTTCAGTGGGAAGATTATACAATGGGAGATTGCCCCTAACCTAAAGGAGATTTAATGATAAATGAGTAAAAACTTATACTGAAAGAACCTCACAAAGGTTGATTAGTGAGCCTAGAACTAGAATCGGCCTAGTAAGCATTTAACAACCAATTTTTGTTAAAGATGATAGGAGCTTAAATGAACAGAGTCTAACATTTGTGCTTCGCTTAAAAAATGATGTAGTTACTGTTGGATTATACTCTGATCATCCTCTTACAGTTAAAAAGGTCCTATTTATAATATTTTCTCAAACAGAAATACCAATGTTATATAGCAATAAACAACACTGAGTCTAATTATTTACAGACTACAATAGAAAAGCATCTTATACATACAAATAAAACTAAAAGTATATATCCGTTATCGCTGTAAGAGCAATTTAGTTACCAATAAATCTCAAAAAAAACATATTCAAAAATAAGTGTGTGTCTACAGATACATACATCGATATACACATATTTGTTCATCAACATCAGAAAAATGACAATGAAATTTAGCACATAGTTGCCAACTGATTAAAAAAATAAAAAGAAGAGTACCCTGAATCCATCTTCATGTGATGAGCATTAAAAAAGAAAACAGTGGAGGGGATAAAGGTAATGTCAAAGTACTTGACGTAAACTTGGACGTCTTCAGAATCAACATCAACTAGCGCTATGCTTGCAAACTTGGACACATCCCTCTCAGACTTAGACAGCTGTTCCATACCAAAAAAAAAACGATAAATAAAATAAGAGCTCATACAACCTTCAAAGTATAACAATTAACGAGATAAAATATAATCAAAAAAAAGATGACATATGTGAAGAGTTGAACGTAGTAATCAAAGATTATATTTGAGCAAATAATAAAAGTATACGCTAAGCAAAAAAAAAAAAAATCACATGTCAGTAGATTGTAATAATTAATTCGAAATATTGCAGAATACTTCATTAATCAAACTGTTAGAAGGCACTGTTTCTAATTAGGCTCCTAAAACATGCGCACACAGAAAGCATATATAAAATAAGAATAACAATACCTATATACTATATGCTCATCTGAGCAACTACACTCGAAACTGAAAATGCAAAAATTATAGCATTATATTCGAGCAAACTATAACAGTTTCATTATCATTGGCCCCATATGGATCTAATATTATATTCAACACTCTCACTTACTCGAAAGCCCATTTCCATCTTTGGGGCATAAATTGCCTTCGTGTTGTGAGAATATTGGGGGTGGCAGGGAGTCGAACTTGAGACCCCCGCCGACCAGAGCTCAGATACCATGTTAAGAACCAGTCCATCTAAAACCTTAAGGTATTAGAGGAAGGCCCCATATGGATCTTATATTATATTCAACGGGATCGAATGTGTTGTTTCTAACTAAGCTCACACATAGACATAATGTGTGTATATACCAGGACACATTGTTACTAGTTCTTATTATAAACACACTATGGTGTACCTTATGTGCTAGTAAGGCAATCGTATAAATTAGCATTAGGAGAAAATTATAACAGAAAAAAATTAAAATAACAGCCATTTCGCCGTACAATTTCAATAGTTAGAAAAAGTTGTTTCTAATTAAGCTCATCTAAAACAGTTATGCATATTACAAAAACAATTATAATGATTTATGGAGAGAGAGAGGGAGAGGGAGAGGGAGGGGGGAGAGAGAGAGAAAGAGAGGGAGGGAGAGGGAGGGAGAGAGAGGGGGAGAGAGAGAGAGAGAGAGAGAGAGAGAGAGAAGGAA
>PHNY01298111.1:1486-13872 GCA_003724115.2 Anethum foeniculum
ACTAGAATATCTCTCTTTGCCAAAAATATAACGGTTAACTAAAACATCTCACTTTTTCCAAAAATATCACGGGCAAGTCTATTTACTAATTAGTAATAATAATAATAATAATAATAATAATAATAATATATTCTTTTTTTTCCATTTAAACATTTACTTTTCCAAAAATATCAAAAACAACTTAATTACCTATTTTTTGTAGCAACACCGATACAAAACAGCCACAACATTAGATTAGCATAGAGCACACACAAATGTAATACATAATTAATTAATTAATCAACAAATTGGTGAACCATATTATTACTAGCTAGCTAGTCTAGATTTAGAATTATATGTACATGCAATGCAAGCATGCAGTAGTCTAATATTTATTAGAAGTCTCTTGGATCAACAAATACATTTCCCACCTCTCTTTTCACGACCAAATCATCTGCATCTTCATCTTCCCTGCTGCCTTTTTTGATCTTTTTCGCATACCATAAGTCGTCAATGCATGCTGTAGAGACTTCTTTCGGAACATGCTGCAGGAGAGGATCAGAAAAACCTAATTCGGTCATTATTGCCTTGCAATCCTTCACATTTTCAGCCATCTTCAATGCAAAGCTCCACAAAGATTTCACAAGCTCCCCTAGTCTTTCTCCCTCCCCGAGAAGCCCGAAGAGGAAGAGAAATCCAAAGGGTTTTTCGATCGAGTCACATGCCATCTTTTTAGGGTTTTCTTGGTCATCTTTGATTGCATGGTTAATTGGTGATGAATGATAAGTAGACCTTTTTACTTGAAGCTTATAAGCTTCACAAGTATTCCAAATACTTAATATCGCCCACGAGTCTCCAGTAATTCTGCTCTTTTTATCACTGATCTTCACATTATCCTCTTTGAAGTAGCATAGCCATGTGCCAAGGCTAAGTTTTTCCTTCAAAATCATGTCGATATCTGTTGGATACATATCTTTGACTCCAATATGTGTCTGGTAGAAAGAAATGGCTTGATTAGTAGTCAACTTGTCGAAATTTATGCCTTCTGGTAGATCGCTAACTGGTGGATTTAAGCGTTGAACGAAAATGGAAAGGGAGCTTAATTTTATGTAGTTGCGTCTAAGGGTGAAGAGATTTGTTGAAGCTGCATTGTTTTCCTCAGTGGCAGCAAATGTGTAACTTGCCCCATTTTTACTCATCCATTCTTCCATTGATTCGACAAGCTTTAGTCCTACACCCTTACGCCTGTTTAACAAATTAACAACATGCTAATTAAATAATTCATGGTTGGCTTGCTGTATGTAGCCACATAAAAGGAAAGAGGGAGAATCTCGATAAGGTTATCATAAGAGAGAGAACTATAGCTAATGATTACCCCAAACAAAGTAAAACACTATCTGATTCATAGAACTCACAAACTTAGCCCTTCACTACTTCAGCTATCCAGTCAAAGCGTTTAAAAATATCAAATAAAAAACAAACAGATCAGGGAGTACTACCTTAGTTTCAGTAAGAAGTACTGGGGAAAGACCAGTGAAACTGGAGTAACTAATCCATGCTATAAATGTAACTAGAGTTTAATCATCTCTATCACCAATCCATCCCCTCCCCGGCTGCCTAGAATACATTCTACCCCCTCCTAATGATAATTATAAGAATGATAACAATAAAGCAATCAAACTCAACTCAGTATCATATTTATCATCATAACTGCAAACATGAACATTATACGATGAATAAATAAATGCATATAAGATTTAAGCTTACACTGTTAAGTGTCACTGTATGTCTTCTTGTAAAGAGAGGTTACCTATGAGTAGGAGATACTCTGAGGCCTAGTATCGAACCCAATGTGACTCGCGTACGCCTTTCAACTCCCATCTCCACATACTTGATGCATCCTCGAACAATGCCAACAATTTCTCCACTACTCAGTAGCTCAGCAATCTGTAAACTCAGTCCATACATGTGATAGAAATAATTAACATAGAATTGTTCAAGTATATACAACCATATATAACCAGATATCGAAAAACAGCATAAAAGCTTAATGTAACAAAACAAGAAAGACGCACCAGCAATATATGAAGAGGATAGAGCCTGATTCTACACAAAGGATCATCTCCCATCATATTTGAAAATATAGAGATCCCTTCATTACTAGGAGATGCTATGGTTTTACAGCTCTTCTCAAGCTCCGTCACCATTTTGAAATCCCTTTCCTCGTCATATTCTCGTATTAAAACATGCTTACCTTTTTCTTCCTCCATTTCTTTAGTACATATATAACTTAAAAAACAGTTAGGAAAGAAAACAACACAAATATCTTCTACTTGATAGTGTGTTTTTCTTTTATATACATGAAAAGGATGTATCATGTATGCATGGATGTGCATATATATTTCGTGTAAAGAACAAGTATATTTTGGAAAGACACCCTTCTTGACTTGTTGGAGCATTATCATATATTTTCAAAAATAATTAGAATAAATTACAGAAGTATGGCTAACTTTTACACTCATTTTAAAAATATTGGCTGATTTTTCAAATTAAGAAAATGGTGGCTGAATTTATCTTCCGGCCTTTTAAAAAAATGACTGTCTCAACTCGTGTTAAGTCTTCGCTGTTAACTAATATATTTAAAGCGTAAATTACAAAATTGTTGTTGTACTTTAAAAAGTAATCATTATTTTTAAAATAAGTGTAAAATACAACCATCAACATTATGTAATTTATATTTTAAATATATTAGTTAATGGCGAAGACTTAATAGAAAGTTGACAACAGCTATTTTTTCCAAAAAAAAAAAAAAATAAAGAAAGTTGGTCACATTTTTTAAAATTTTATACTTTGACTATTGTGCTAAAATTTCACCATTCTATAATTTACTCAAAAGTTTACGATGGAAAAACATAAATTTTTTTCAGGGACAAGTCTCGTGCCCCTTCCAAGATTGCTCTAGACGTATACATACACACAACAAAAAATGTGTGCATATATATGCACACAGTACATTTACAGCAGCAGCAGCACATTGATCTGGTAGATCGCACGACAAGTGTTCCCCAGTGTGCTGGATAACAATTAATCCATCTGGTATATATGTATGTTCTTTGTAGGGTCTCTTTGACTGAATTTATTATTCCAGATTAGGTGTTTCTTAAAACTTTCAAGTAAATAGGCTTTATTCCAAGGTCAGGGTGCTAGTTTACACTTTATGCATGTGCGGAGGCTTCTTACAGTACCTCCTCCGTATAAATATCGAATCTTGAAATTTTAACACGATTAACTATATATTATATTGAAATTATCAATTTTGTCATTACATTATAATCTTTTAAACGCACTTATGATTTCATTTTTCCGAGTAATCACCTATAAATCAAGATTTGAGCAGTGAAAATTAAGTTTTTACTTTTCACCTGAGTTATTAGTTGATGTAGGTTAAAGTAAGAACTATAAAGAAGCAAGTTATCCAAATACAAACAAAATGTTAAAAGTGGCTTAGCCAAAAAAAGAAGTTAAAAGGTGAAATTTCTAATTTTATTAATTAAAACACAATAATTTCGAGTTACATGTAATTTATCTTAATTTTATTGAAACAGATTTTTAATCATAACTTAATTACATCAATCTAAAATCTCCTGAATTTTTACAAAAAATTAAAGTTAAAGGGTGTTGAAGATGAAGTTAGAATTACATGAGTTCAAAAAAATTCCCTAATTGTTGAAAAGTGTTAAAAGTGAAGTTGTTGCGAGTTCAAGAGAATCCCTTAATTGTTGAAAGATGTTAAAAGTGAAGTTAGTGTTTATAACTATCCAAAAGAATCCCAAGTTGTTGAAAAGTGTTAAAAGTGAAGTGAAGTTAGTATTACACAAGTTCAAGAAGCTGCTAGCAACTTGTAGCAAGCACACAACAAATATAAACAAATTTTGCAACACATGTAAAATTTTTCAAAAAAAAGAAATTTCAAATAACACATGACACATTTTTATTTGTAAACATATTTGTACACGGAATTTCATTTCGATAAATTTTGGACTCCTCCTCAGCATTTTCCTTCACTAATATTCTAATAAAATAGTAGAAAGCTCAAAATTTATCGCATCAGAGCCCAAGAAAAATAAAACAGCATACTTCCTGGTAATATTTCAGTTTTCATAACCTGCAGATTGAGGGGACAACAGGGCCATATGACAAACACAAAAGAACGGCACACCACGTATATGAACGCGATAGATGCATTCATATATGTAAAATTCATAAATAATATATTCATGCAGGACGTATACATTGTTTTTCCTCAGTGCAGGCATCTTTCTGTACACAAAAAGTTGAAAGCTCCTTGTGTCAAAATCATAGTATTCGATAACGACACTCTTCGTTACAGATCGATCACTTACAATCAAGCATTTCCCAGGTCTAATACATTAAGAACTTAATTTGCTAAGCAAATGCATGCCATTTTTCTTCAGTTTGTTTTGGTACAATATACATATGGACAGTTTATATAAGTATCTGGTCATTATTTACATGTGGTGCACCACAACCATGAATGATGGTGTCACGGATCTCTGCAGCAAGTCTGCAGTAAACTCATTCATCTAATTTTTTTTTTGTACGTATGATTGGTTGGCAATGTGGCGATATATCGTTCATAACTTTTGAATGTTTCTTTTTACCTTTATCTATGAAATACGAGAGTCCTACAAAAATTAACAAGAGAAATTCTAGGTGAAATGTTCTTAGTTTTGGTTTAAACTTTTACCCGTTCTTTGCCTATGTTATGCTTGTATGTATATATAGATTGCATTAAAAAAAAGCAAAAAAAACAAAAAACAAAAAAAAAAACAACACGCAGTACATGTTCCTCTCACTACAAGAAACAAGAGTTTTTACGACCGACTCAAAATAAGGATTAAAATTGACAGAAGTAAAAGTTAGTCGGAATACTAAAGTCAATATTGACCGACATTCAATATCGGTCGGTATTGACATATTACTGACTGATTATTAAGACGCAGTTTGACTGACAATTGACATTGCGTCTGAGTTGGTACATTTCGACGATTTAAACAGACCAATCGGGAAAAAAAGGTAAAATAAAACGACCTGCTATCCCGATCATAAGTCAAATTTTGTTAACCAACCTTCGTCAAGGCTGCCACGTCATCAGAAATTATGATGGTCACCGATCACGTTGTCGGTCGATATTGTCCTACGATTTTATAATTTTATAATAATCATAATCGTTTTAAAAAAGAAAAAATAATCATAATCACTCTCTCTACTCTCTCAACTATCTCTCCCTTGTCAACATCTCCTTCTCTCACTCCGTTAACACCCTCTCTCTATTAACTCCGACGAGTCTCTCTATCTCTCTCTCCGTTAATTAGGGATTATATATGTTTGTTAGAGATTTAAAATTAGATAATGTATTCTTTATTTATGAATTTAAATTTAGGAATTGACGATTGTTCTACCTATGATACTTATATATGTTAGGGATTTAAAAACATAAAACTTCTCAATTTAGGTTTTATAATGTTATTTTAAAGCGATTTAACTTTATATATTATTTTATATATTGACGGTTGATAAAAACCCTATTTCTTATATTGTCCGGAAGTAATCACCGTACCATTCAACCCTCATTTTCATAATTTTATGAACTTAAATTCTATCCAACATGTTACTTAATCGTTTGTCTGAAATATAATATGACAGTATTCTTAGTCGGTCAATATTAAATTTGACCAAAAAAATAAATAACGACCAGAGATAATCCGACCGACTTATTTTCCTTCATTTTTTTAAATACCGATTAATTTTCTATGAAAAACGACTAAATTGACAGTTGGTAAAAATCATGTTTCTTGTAGTGTCCGGAAGTATTCACCGCACCCTGCAACCATCATTTTCATGATTTTATGAACTTAAAGTCTACCTACTTGTTGTTATAAGAGAATAACTAAAAGAGATCAAAAGGATGAATTTAAAAAAAAAAAAAAAAAAGAATGTCTGTCGGCAAAGATTAGTCATTAACTAATTATACTCATACATAGTCTCATGCTTAAAATAGTCAATAACTGAATATGAGATTGTTTTCGTCCTTATATATTGTACTACTTCGCTGTCTTCGTCGTTACTTGCTTTTGTACACCTTCCTCCATTAACCAATTTATTTGGCCTTTTCTTAATCTAAGTTCATCATATTCATCAAAGACAAGATGAGTATCTTTTGAAACAGGAATGCCTGGAATCGGTGTTTGTTTGATTACAATAAAATATATTCTACGCTAAATGCTGGTATTAAGAGTCACAAGTCGTATCACAACTACGAGAGGGTTAGCTAGGTTGAAATCTGACTAATTTTTGAATGTCTACTTTGCTTGGACTGAGTTCGACTATTAATAAATAAAACATTTCAAAACCTAGTCAATGCGAGTATTGACTCTGATTAAATTTTGGTCCTACTTGAGGTCAAGTGAACGATTCATCCACGAGTATATTCAAATTCCCGCCTTCGCCCCGCCCCGCCCCCGGAATATTGAACGTAATAGAGTCGTTGGAATATATAAAAACTTTGGTTATATCAAAGTAAGTCAAATTTACCCGGCAAGACATGAGATTACATTTGTACAAATAGACCGAGTTGGCCCGAACAGAAGAAAGAAAATTAGAGACACAGATGGACTGAACTCAAAACAAACACCTTATACAGTTCTCACCGTAGACAGCTGCACCAGTAAGATACAAATATATATATATACACAAATACTGTACACTATAATCATAAAGGAACAGACCTTCTTGGACTTTTTATACATGGACAAGGTTTTACTAGGACAGACGTGGGATCTCCCACAATTGGAAATCACAGTGAAGTAGTGGGACAAAAAATTATCTAGTCACATTTCATAAAGCAGAGGGAAAAGATAAAATTATGTTTTTATTCATAATAAATTTAAGATTTTTTAGAATAACTTATTAGTCGTTAACATAATATTGAGTTTTAAGTCTGGGCTCCAAGTCTTGACTGGTAAAAAATGAATTTTTACTATTTATTGTTCTAAAATCTATTCGAGTGCAAATGTTTTTCTTAAAATTTAGTGCCGTTTGGGAAATCTTAAAATAAGTAACTTATGACTTAAAATGAATAAGTGACTTGTAAGTGTTAAGTAGATAGATGCTTATAATTTATATAAGTGTTTGGTATATTTCAGATTTTTTTTTACTTAAATGAACTAAAATAAATAACTTTTAAATGTGATTATCTTAGTTCGTGAATTATAAGTTAGATTAACATTTTAAAACATATATTTAAAAACTAAAGTTAATAAAAAAGCGAAAAATCAAAATAAGTTGAGAAAAAGTACATCGTTACCAACATTAAACTTATCAGCTTATAAGTTGTAAGTTCAACTTATAAGTTGGGATGACAAACACTTGTCGATAAGTACTTAGGGGCTTATAAGCCAATAAATTGACTTAATGGAAATGTCAAACAGGCCCTTAATCTATAAAAACTGATAACAACTCTAAGGGATATGACGTGACAAATTACGTGGTATGATTTCACGCCAAGTGATTGACTTAAATATGGCGGGGTAACTTTGATCTTATAAAACTTATGAATTAACAATTTCAACTTGAACGAATTTTGCTAGTAGACGATTTCCCGGTTACCAGTTTATTCCCTTAATTGATCGGTTGTGTTAAGTTTCCATTTTTCTTCTAACGTTGGGAGTACTTAATAATAAGTTGGACGGACCCAAGGATGAGATTCTGATCAGAAATGCTGACATTGAAGAACGGTTGGCCCTTGCGGGAACACCAAATTAACTTGATGATTCAAAGATTGGACATTTAATACTACCTATACAATTTGGTTTTTTACGATACAGCTTGCACAAGAGACTTGGAAATTTCCCCATTCTTGCTCAAAGTTGTGGCCAGGAGTGTTGTGTGGTGCATATATGTTTTGGATCTTATGGTGGTTCCAAGATCTCATGTCCTTTCTTTCTAATCATATTATCATCATTCAAATGACTTTAACTAGTTGCAAAAGGCTACCCCTGCTAAACCATGTGACAAATTGTACCCGACCTTCGGCATCTTCTGACTCTCCCACTTTATTTTATCAGAATAGTGAATACATGAGGAAATTTTACAGTCAATAGCTAATAGCCAACAGCAAAGGTCAAGATTTGTAAAATTCCAAATCAATTTTACGCGGTCGTGTACTGTTTTTTCTTTTTTTTTTTCTTTTTAACATAGGTGACCAGGTCGGCTTACACATCGACTAATCCTGAAAAGGGCTAGCACAACATAGCATCCCACCGCCATGATCCTCTACTTAAATCCGAGCGTCAACTTGAAATTGAAAATAGGACTTTGGGATGGTAAGCTCCTAAAATCCCGTTCTCAACTAGCTGAACTACCCGGGATGGGTTACGGCTGTGTACTGTTGCTAAGACTTGTATATTTTTTCATTCACTTTGTTAAATAATATTTGTTGTGGTATAAGATCTTATTTGGGTCTTCCCCTTGCACCTTAAGATTTTAGAGTGAACTGATTACTTAACATGGTATCAGAGACCGGTTAAGGGAGAGCACTTGGGTTTGAGTCCTCCCACCTCTATTTATTGTTGGTATTAGTATTTGTTATATTTGTTGTTATCCATCATAGCGAAATGTATCATACGATTGAGGGAAAGAGTTAAATAATAGTTGTTGTGGTATTAGATTTTGTTGGGACTTTCTTTTACACCTTAAAGTTCGAACACCTAGTTATAAAAATAATACGTATTCTCGAATTTCCCGGCACCTTAAGATTTTTAGGTAAATCTTTTACAAAATATTTTAAGTATATGTATTTGAATCATTATAAAATCAAGAATTATTTTAAAATTAAATATACATATATTTTTATTATAAATATATTCATTATAAATATTGATATTTGATAATAAATATATTTATTTCATGTACTGCGTCTCGTGTTGTTTACTTAAAGGGAAAATACAAAGCTGATACTAAATCCGATCTGATATTTTATATTCGTGTACCTTTCATGTCGTGTACTAAAAGAATAATAAAAATATTTAATTTTCATGTACATATATGATATATGTACATAATCAGTGCAGTTTGGAAGCCGGTCGAACTAGGGACTCTAGTAGGACATGAATAATTTGATTTGCTTTTAGCCAGTATGTTTAAACATTCTAACTAAATCTCTAAATATGCTCACATTCTGCATCTAATATCGAATCTCTAGCAGATATTGCAGCTTGGCAGATCCTGATTGTGGTATTTTCGAAAAAGGACGAGAGATCATCCTAACAGGATGCTATTTTTGAACCTCCAAAGACGGCAGTGCCCATTCAAGACTCTGTTTTTCAACACCAACCGAATATCTTGTAAAATGCCTAGTAGGAAGGAACTCAAGAGATCGAATAATAAGCCTCACACTGGTGCTTCTTTTTAAGTTGTCAACTTTAGAGCTTTATGCAAGTGTGGACCAGAAAAGAGTTTTTTGCGTCCTGTCTGTGCTAGTATTGTTATGCATCTGTTTACAGTCGAATTAAATTCAATGTCCGGATATCATCTTTGTATATTGTTATTTTCGTTGATGATGATGGTGTCAGGTTAACATTTTTGCATGAGGTGACCAGATTCTTACTGGCAATGGTTTCGGGCAGAACAATATATTCATGTCTTTCTTTTACCACAGAGGGACCACTTTTTTTCTCACGTATGATAACAATGCATAATTTTACAGTGTTGGAAGTATGCTTGCTCCGGATTGACCTTGCCAGTCTAAGATCATTTGATGAAATTTCTCTTGAACATGGCAGTGGAACACAACTCTGTGTGGTGCCTTTACTTCACCATGAAGAACAGGCATGTCATGAATCTGTGGAACACAGAGCAGTTTGAAATGTGAACGACTTTTAATCCTCTCTTGTGTCTGTGGCATCAATACAAAATAGATATCAAGCGGCATTGATACGAAAAAGATATCAAGGGGCAATCAGCAATATACAAAATAGATATTAAGAACCAAAATTGTCGAAAACAAAACATTAGATGCAATCCAGGGTACCCAAGTTCCTTAACTGACCTTGCCCTCTTATTACTCGTAAAGTTCAGTCACTATCCTTTTTTAGAGTACAATTTTGACTCCAGATTTCAACTTCTGGCAAAACTTATATACTAGTTTATCTTATAAGAAAACAGATTTTTCTTTTCTAGTTACAGTATACGTGATACACTCATTATTGAATTCTTTCAAGGTGCAAGCATTTAACATAAATCATTTATGCAAATTTTTAACTACCCTCAATATGACAATCTAGCAATATTCAGGTTTTGAGTCTGTAGACCTATCCTGAAAAAGAATAATCACAGTAATCGCCCAAAAAAGATCAGCATATTGTCTTCTGAATGTATATTTAAAACTTTTATCCAGCAATTTTAATGTCATCAGAAAATGACACGCACAAATTTATGTGTACATGATAGAGCAAGTTTTGCTTCCGTTTTTTTTTTTTTTTTTTGCCAAGTAGAGCAAGTTTTACTTCGCCAACAAAACAGAGCAAGTTTACTATACAAGAAAGCCTCTTAATGAAATTTAAGGGCAAAGCCTGCTTGCACGACGACATATATCTAAAACCTAGTTATCCTTTCTAGGTAGTAGCCGGTATCTTGTTGTCGGATTTGGCTGTATCAGATTCATCTTGTAACTACGAAAAATTCATGCATCCTCCGGGGTCACAATGAAAACAAGACATCTAGTACGGCTGATGAATGTAACTGTTGCTGTCGGACTTGCAATTCTGATGTAATTTGGATTTTACGTATTAAGGAGTGCTAACTTTTTTTGAATGGAATAAGAGATTACTAGCCATAATGCTACAGAGTTACTGAGGTGATCCTCTCCCTTTGTTGATCTCTAAGAAAATTAGCTCCAGTGTTTTTTTGCCCCTAGTAACATACTAGCAGAAGTTTGATATACATGAGTTAGATGACCCTGACATACATCAAAATCATTTATAACCTCATCAGGTTCAGTGATGTGAGGTAACCCAAATACTCCCTTCTTGCAGATTCACAGCACTGAACTTCGTATATTTGCTGGTTCGAACGAAGCTCACAACTCCAATCAGGAAATTCTTAGTGTGAATGCCGGAAATCATAGAATTTTTTTTTTTTTTTTTTTGCTAAGCAGAAATCATAGAACTTTAACCATTAGAAACTAATCTTATGTGTAGTATTACACGTATGCGTAGTATTAAGCATATGTGTTCATTACTGGTGCACAGAACCTTTCCTCGAATGAAAACTAACAAGAGATGAATTGTGTCTTAATAAGTGGCTACCTTCAGTTTAGGACTGTAAGTTTCATTCTGAATAAACCACTTCTATACTCATTATTAATAAGCGAAACCATGTTTAATTGAAACACAAAAGTACTAAAGTACCGAGATACCAAATTTTGGTACTCACTAAATAATTATATAATAATTTTTAAAAATCTTATATTATTAAATTCTAACTACTAACACGAATTGACTTCTATTCCCGGTAGACTTTGTTTTCTATTATTTAGTGTTCATCCAAGTCTCGATTTACTTTTAAATTGAGAAACATTTTTTTATCAATAATGAAATAATAATAAATACTTTATTAACATTTATTTACTTTTAAACTGAAAATTATTGATTTAACGGGTGTATTTAATAATTAAATAATATCAAATAAACAATATTGAAAACATATAATTATTTTTTTATATTAAATAATATTCAATTATCTAAAATAATATAGATGTTTGGTTCATAAAATAATTATACAATTCGTTTCACAAAAGAATCCTATTAGTAACGAAACTAACGTGTTAGATTTCTGTAACAAGTAAAACAACTACAAGGTGCAGAACTAGAACTATAAGGTGAAATTTCATAACTACAAGTGGATTCAATTTATTTTAAATACATGATTTAATAGCATTTATTTGTTATATATTCCTATCAGATTTAATTCTTTACGATTATCAATTTAATTTGATACTAATAATTTAATTTCGATTCATATTTCGCACGGTTATGTGATTCAATTCTTTGCAAATACTAATTTAATAGTTTTAATCTCGGCCTGTGCTACGCACGGGTTACCCAGCTAGTACAAATTAATAGAAATAATACCAGAAAAAATTAAGAACAGTAGAGTTATACTAGTGACATCACAAATACAACTGCCACTACTCTACAAAAGGTCTTCGTATCAAGGCCAAGCCAGCGCAACAGAGACATTAACAGCTAATTGTTAAGTAACCGATTGCTCTAAAACCTTAAGGTGTCAGAGTAAGGCCCCAACAGGATCTTATACTCTTTAACACT
>PHNY01298134.1:4793-15535 GCA_003724115.2 Anethum foeniculum
ACACTTTAGTGACCATCTTGATACCGTTTTGAGTTCAACTTGATACATTAAGCTGACTTCAGTGACCAACTAGATAATTAACTCTTAAAAAACCATCATTTTCAAGTACTTCATGACAGATTTTGTAGGATTTTTTATAGTGTCTATATTTGCAGATGACATGTAGAATTAGATATTTAGAAAAATTCTATCTTCACAAGTTTCATGATATATCATCTAAGCAAAGTTAATCAATTAGCTATCACTTTCCAAGCAACCGTTCAAAAAATCTGCTTGTGATTCTAAAGATATCCTTTATTACTTCAAATCAAAAGTATGGTTCCAGTAACATATGAAAACAAGTCATCCCACACTAACAAATTTACATGAAGGATTCCTCCAGAAGGAGATAATTTGAACAATAGCCAAGTGGAAGCATTCCAACTATGAGTAAATTACAATCTCTTTACAAAAAAATGATACTGCAATCCTTGGTACATGATGTTAGCTAGCAAAAGAGCTTTACTTACACCAATGAGACAACTAGTACAACAAAATGGTCAACCAACAATCTTTTAAACTATACAAGTATTGAACAGTTGACCTGTGTTTGTATATCTCCAACAAAATAATTGTTACCGACGCAAATCAATGACATCAAACTTTACATTAGGATTTAGATAAACATCTGTACATTGTTTGTAAATTGGACTACCATCTGCTGGTGGATCGTGTGAATGAAAGCCGCGGCGTGGACAATTACGTATAACACCCATGCCGCCTGGATTGGTTAATCGGAATATACCATGGTTCCTGTGCATGTGCATCAAAACAAGTTATCTACAAATTCAAAGGAGATGATTATCTTCTTATACAACAACATAAAAGTAATGCATACCTGGAGCTATCTTTTGGTGCCATAACGATAGCTACAGACTCGGGTAACATAATCTGCATAATGAATAAGCACTTAGTTGTTGGGACAAAAGCCTAGAAAAATGGAGAACTAAAAGGTACAAACAAAACCCGATAGACACTCTAAGCCATGATTAACAAGAAAAATTACTAAAGCATTTGGTTCTGCTTCCTAATGAAAGTCTATGCAACAACTCCATCCCACCCAGAAATTTGATAAACATATACTCCCACCTGGTTTCTTGCACAAAATATTATGCACTCCAGAGTCTAGACAACACAGACAATGAAAGAAACACAACTGACATGGTAAGGCAATTGATCGATCAATATCGAGCGATGGCTCGATCAATCGAAGCACTCTCTTCAAATGAAAATTATAAAATTAAAGCTTTAGCAGATTTCCATTTCAAAAAACATAAATTTCTCAGCAGTCCATCATAGCTTACAAGATTCATACTCGTATAAGCTAAACCAGATGAACTTATATTATTTTATAGTAACATATTGCAACCAAATAGGTAACTCGTAGAGGGAGGAGGGATGACAGACCTGATATGAGTAATGGGTATGAACATCAATTGATGACATAAAACAAGACTGCGTGGGGTGCGTCTGCCAAAGAGAAAACACAGAAGGATCAATCTTTTGTTCATTGTGACTTACTTTTAAGGTTAAAAGAATTTAAACAAGAAAATTGCATTTACTTCTGTTACTGAAAAAATTGGGAAGCAAATAATATTCCCTTAAATAAAGATAGTCAAGTGTACACAATAATAAACTCTACCACCAAGTGAGAGAAAGGGTTCAAATGTAAGGACTTGCATTGCTATCTGTTAACAATACTAGCCAACATAAGCTGACAGCTTCAGTACACTTGGAAAGCTATTAGGATGGTTTTGAGGATTTGACTGTACACAACAATCTAAAAATGAAACCAATTTTTAAATAACTATTATAGAAACTTTTCAAATATCAACTGTGATTATTATGCCATCATATTACTCCATTAGCAATTCAGCATGACCCTTAAAGAAGAAAAAATATTTTATACAATCTGGCTTACGGGAATTAGGACTCATTAATGAAAACAAAAGTAGACGAGAAGCAAGTTTAACAGCAAATTAATAGAAGGAGAAAAGAAGTAGTATACATTTTATGGTTACTGAGAGCAAATAACATTCAGCTAGGTACAGGTTGTAGACTTGTAACCCTTATTCTAATTACAGACCTAATTTGTGACAAATCTAGCATAACAGACCAATAAAAAATTTCATAGTTTTTTATTAAGCATGCTACACAAGACGAGATAGCAGGCAGCAGCATCTTATACATACAGTGACCAAATTTTACCAAAAGTGTAGCTTTTAATAGAGAGATTAATTAGCAATTTGATTGTACAAGTTATCCTCCAACCATAACATACTTACATGAATCCATCCTAGAGGAAAAAGAGATCGTGTGTCCTGCACTTCAAATATTTCCTCCTCATTTGTGGCCTGACACTGATCACAAACAAATAATTTAGTATAGCATTAGCGTCCAGTAATCAAGATAAGCTACGCTCACTCACCGAGTCTGAGGTTGATTCTTGCTTCGGGATAATGAGAGCAGTTATATAGAATTTGCGATTTTTCTTCAAACAACAAAAAAAATTATTAGGATACAAGAATGAAGAATAAAAATCAGAACATTAAGCTCATAATGGCACCTACAAGTGATCCTGCCAGAATCCCACAGGTTTCTAAGTTCTTGTTGGTATTCGACTTTGCCAACTTAATGAAACTGTCCATCATAGTTGTTGACTGTAAAAGATGAATGGTTAAAATGAAAAGATTATCTCTGCTAATTAGTCTGGTTTAGTATACAAGTAACAAAAGGATTCATACAGCAAAAACCATTCCAGGCAGATACTACATTTATCAAGAGGAAAATAAAAGAAAACAACTTATGATGGTAAAGAAAATCTTACTATATGTAACTCCATGGGAGATTCTGAACAACTTAAAGCGTCAGAAGAGGGATCATCCCTCACGTATTCTGCTTCGGTGACTGGCGGTGATGTTGTAGGGTTTATATCCTGTACATCTGCAAGAACAGGGGGAGGAGACGGCTGTCTGACAATATTTACTTGAGTTTCTTCTGTGTCAAAGGAAATCAATGAGCCAATTTCTTCAGCCTGAGGCATCTTTTTATCATTGTTCAGTGGCAACAGAGAGCCAAGTTCTTCGGTATGAGGCATCTTTTTATCGTTGTTGGATGACAACGTTGATTCTAAATCCGATAAAATGCTAGAATCTTTTTTAAGCAAATTTCCATTTTCCACAAGTTGTTGCTTGTTGTTGTCCCTTAAAAGCGCACTGCATGGAAGAAATATGTAGATTTAAGCGAGCAGCAAAAGATGGATAATAGGTCATCACTTCTGTTAACAAAAAATGCAAACTTTGAATTGCTCAAATTTCCACATCATGGCATAGATATAATTCGCAAATATAACTTGTGGGTGGGGAGTCTGACCTTGGGATTTCCACCGGTGTTAAGTCTATATTGCTTGGATAACTTATCTATTTTCAAAAGATAAAGTTAGAACCATCCTGTTTACAAAATAAATAAACCTAATAAATAGGTGAAAACAATCATACCCCTTTGAAACTTGTAGGGGGTTGCCACTGCCCGCGAAGTCCATTTGGACCTAATATAGAGTGTCTGGAAAGCGTTTCCTCCTTTGGAAGAGGTATATTTAGTGATCTACAAAAGAAGGGATACAAAGCAGCATTAAAAAGAAATAATATTGACCCTAGCAATTATATTTTTTATGCGGAACACACAGTAATGAAACGAAACATTTTCAGCAATATAAATAAAAAAGGAAACAAAAAATTGTGAGTATTAATCCAAACACATAAATAGTTTAGTTCATTAAGACAACTTGCATCATAGCAACTCATAAGCAACTAAGCATAATTAGAATGAAATTTGTCTATTTTAAAGTTTTAAAAATAAGAAAGTCGATAACTGGAAACAGACAGCTGAGGCATAAAGTACCTGTGTTCACTGGTAATGGAAAATGCATGTGTTAAATAGTAACAAAATATGCATGTCAAGAGTGATTTACTGGACGTCTCAAACATGTTTGTATACATCTACCCCAAGTAGAGAGCAACACTTCAGACCATAAAATTATTCTGAGCTGAAGATTCACATTTTCAAAAAATGCAGTCAAACCATCAAACAGTGTAGCTACATTTCAGGGGATGATTGCCTCTTGAAGTGTGTTTGACCAAACATGTGACCACCAAATTGCCAGAAGCACCAATGCTAGCTAATATACTGGGAAACGGATCCAATATCTTGAATTCCCAATCTTAAAGTTGATGCTAAAATTAGGATTTTCACACAAACCAGTGACTGTCTAGTTTCGAGAATAATGAATGAAATAGCACCAATAATACATGTAATCTAGTTTCACAACCTAAGACACTGCAAGTAGTGCTCATCGCTTAATATATGAATCTCGCAGAACAAACAGGCATACAGCAAAGGATATATACAAGTATTCCACAAGTAATAAGACAACTAAAGATGCGCATGTCTAATGAAGGTCTATATTATCTATAAATATGTATATGCAGACACAAGCGAACACCTACATGTAGACACGTGTTAATCAGTAAAGGCAATAGACAAAAAAGGAATGAGGTACTTACAATCTTCGAAATTGGGGTTCTACTGAACTGGAATGTGAGAACTGCTGGATCTGATTTTGATATGCATATTCTGGAGCAGTAGGTTGTTGTGCCTAATATTGGCATAATAGCAAAGAAAGTACAATCACAGTCCTATTCACTTTAAAACTGAACAACGATAATTTAGTTTACTATAAATCAGACAAAAGCAGGTTGGAACAAAATAAGACTTTTGAGAAAATGTTAACAGACTCAAAAGCACATGCTATATTAAAATTAGCATGCAGAATATCAGAGGGGTTTCAGTCATTTAGTAATTACCGCCGCAACATATGCATGTAGAATATGATGAATGGTATCGGTAACATGATGCACCAATTATACCTTAATATTGACATAAGCACTCGAATTTAGCTTCTTGCTGGACGGCCAATCCTGTGAAGAAACCAAAGCATTGGTCTGATGTCCTCTTACATGATGATTATGTTTCCTGCTCAACTCATCAATCTTAAGTTCCACTGTGGGCTTCAAGCTCTCTAGCTCAATTACGGCTTCTAATGTTTTCTAAAGTTGACATTCACAAAACCCAATTATAATCAGTCAGACTGAAGAAGGATTTAATTTTATGCATGGATGTAGAAATAATATACCTTCTTGAGATAGTTTTTCTCACTTTGAGAAGATGCTCTATAATCACGATGCCGTGGAATTGTTTCTGTCACCAAACTGATGGAGAAGGGTTTGCTTTTTGTTAATGGTTTGAATAATTTATGAGAAAAAAACTCTTACATAAAATAATTATGCGTTTTAAATTCCTAAGAATAAATGGACTGCACTTAAAAAATACGAGCTTCTGCCCGAGGAATCTTTTCTCACCTTGAAAACCTCAGAAGCATTATATAGAGATCTATATAGTTTTTCTCTGCTCGAAATATATTAGCCTGCAAAATAATTTCACATTAGAACATGGAGCATCATATTAAAAAGAACATAAATTAGTTTGCTTTGAATAAATTAGTTCCCTGCAATAATTTACAATGTTTATAAGATCCAAGCCCAAGCTAAAAATTTGCAAATAAGGAACAATACCATGTAACTCAATCATAGTTACAATTTGGCTCTCAATTCCCATTCTAAGCCTTGAAATTTGGCTGCCAAACACAGTTTAAGACAGATAAACTAAGAGGAACATATATCTCACATATTGCAAACAACAAAATAAAGGAAATTTTGTCATACATGACTAAAACCAACCAAACACCCTCTTCTTTATCTTTGAAGTTTCAAGACCAAAACCACAATACGACAATGCATTTTCACCCATCTACATTTTCCCCTTAGAATATCATGCTTTGGAGGCATAATAATGAAGAAAAATAAGCTTCAAAAGCATTTTGTCATGTATCACACCAGAAATGTACTAGCCATCAATTTTCATTTTTCAGATTCTAGCACTCTACTCTCCCCACCATTGCATGACATTTGCACCAATTACAGGTTTTCTCTTTCCTTAATTAAGAACAATATATCTTGATCTTTACCGTGACGTCAACATGTCTGTGATCTATAGCACATGATGTCATAGTGGTAACCACTGAAATGTTGTCGTTAAATGGGGAATCCTCTCAAAGGAGCAAATATGTAACTGGGAAGTCCTCTTAAGGGAGCATATGTTCCACACTGGGTGAGGAGAAAAGACTGATAGCATGTAAATGTTGATGACCACTATATTCTAGGCATAATACACATTTTTGGAGCTTATTTTTCTTCAATGTTATATGGTTATTACCTACAAGACAAGATATTTTTAAAAGAAAAACTAGACGCGGGAATTCAGAATATTGTTTAGTAATTGTGGTCGTTAGAAATAAAGAATAGGATTTTCTCTATCCATGTTTCATTTGAAAGCTCAGATCATGAAGCTGGAATCTATCATCTTTGCTAACCATTTAGCCTAATTTATTTGCTAAACAACACAACATCGTCCCACTACAATTATCAACACGCATACAAATACATATTATAAAAATCATCGTTTAACATCAAATATTAAACAACAAAACCAATATCGCAACTCTCAATACTAAATGAAACCATTAACTTACCCCAACCTCAATACAAACTCAATTCGCTTATAGAATTATACATATCATTTCCTCACAGATTTTACCCAAAACTCAAAATTAGTTTCTCAGACAAAAAGCACTATTGTGTACAGGTTTTGGTTCAATAGTTACAATACGATGTCTTGGTATCTTAAAAAAACATTTAATTTTCCAAGCCTTGTTTGTGTTGAAAGCTCGGAAACAATGGTCGGAATCTATTGTCTGCTATCAACACACAAACAAATCCATACTCCCAAATTTATCACATACATTATAAAGAAAACTACAAGTTCAGCCACTAAGCTTCGATACGAAACCTATATCACCACTCAACCTAAATAAAACCAATGACATCCCCCTAACCCTCCATACAAACTCGATTAGTTCATTAAACTTCAACACAATCATTCCCTCACAAATTTCACGAAAACTCACCAAATTAATTTTTTCTAATAACACAATTCAACACACACACATAACATCACATTTACACAACAAAACCTAAATGATCCTAAAAACACAATTCAAACTCAATTAGCTCACTAAACTTCGACACAATCATTTCCACACAAACTTTACGAAAACTCACGAAACTAATATCTCAAAAAACACAATTCAACATACACACAAATAACATCAAATTTCACTCCAATCATCACATTTACACAACAAACCATAATTTCATCCGCATAAACACAATTCAAACTCAATTAACTTCAACACAATCATTTCCACGCAAATTTCACGAAAAAACTCACAAAACTTATTTCTCGAAAAAACACAATTCAACACACACAAATAACATCAAATTTCACTCTAATCATCACATTTACACAAAAAAACCTAATTTCATCCACATAAACACAATTCAACAACTACACAACATAAAAACACATACATACACACAAATATACATACATATACGTACAAATTGTACCTGTTTGAGGACATTATCGGCGATTCTGAAGTAATAACGAAGAGAAATCCGATTATCAACATCTAGGGTTTTAGTGCTTGCGGCGACGTTGATTCTCTTCATCTTCGTTGAATTTGTGTTCAATTGATTAGCATATCATCAGATCTGAGAGTATCGATACAGAGATTTTGTATGTATAGGTTTTGAGAAGGTTCAGCTATGGCTGACCTAGAGAAGAATGATCAGATGAAAGAGATGGATTTGAGGGTATAATTGTAATTTTAACAAATGTTAAGACTTTGTTTGGTTGGTGCGCCTACTTGTAGAGTACTCCCTCCGTGCCCGAGTTATATACGTTTACTTATTTGCACGCATTTTAAGACTCCTATAAAGTGTGGTTTTATAACTTTTTTTTTGAAATTTTTTTTCTGAATAAAAGTTTAATGAAAACTACATTTAAACGGCGTTTTAAAAAACGTGCCAAAAAGTAATGTATAGAAATCAGAGGGACAGAGGAATTAACTTTTTGGGTTCGGTTTTTTGTTTTTGTCATGGTGATTATATTTTTTGATGTATTACCCTGTTATAAAAATTTGCGGATTTTTCAAAAATCGTCGATGAGTTGTTATAAATTGTTTAAAGATATTTGATTAATTTGATAAATTATTAATAAATTATCGAATTTTTCAAAAATGATCCGATAATCACAAATCAGTATCTCAACTGATTTGTTTCGATTTCCGAAATCTGTAACTCTAATTTATAACATTACATTAAAAAATAGAGTTAAGAACCACCTTTGAATGTATAATTTTACGGGTAAAAAGTTTAAATTTTAGCATAGAATGTTTTCAAGTAACTTATTAAAAATAAATTATGAAAATAAATTAATATTCGGTCCAAATAACTTATTTGTGTATGTTTTCATAATTTATTTCAATGTTTTCAAGTAACTTATTAAAAATAAATTATTCATTTGTGTATGTTTTCATAATTTATTTTTCTTATCTTTTTAATACTTTATATTCGTTTTAAAATACGGGTTCTAACATTGAAAAAAACATGACCGATGGAGAAATGTTAAAAACAGTTATTATCGTTATCTGCACTCAAAAGTTGCAATACAATATTTCACTCAGTATTAAAAATTCGAGGGTCAATATATGTCAAAGCTGAAGACAGTAGTACAGCAAGAGTCCGGGCTCATATAATCGAGTCCGAATTCTCTGTTCTCTTTGGTGTCCCCGTATCCTCTTTTTTTCTATTGGTCGGTTATTTAATTTTTATATTTTCTGTTAACTGTTTGATCGGTGCAATATTATTAATCGATCAATAGAAAAAAAGGGGACACGGAAAGGGGACAGAGGATCCGGACTCCATGTTATCTGGATGTACCTGCCTAAGTCCTGGACTCTACACATAAATCTTAAGACAAGCCATCAGTAGAGTAATAATGGCAGGTCCAGCTAAGGGTTGGTTTAAATTACTTGAAATGGTGTATACATATCATCAGCTTGAGCTAGCTTGTAACAAGTGATTACACTATATTGCATTTCACACACTATTCAAATTTCAGTGTTATGATGACTCTAAACTGATATACACCTTGCCTAATCTGATTGAGTTTAAAAGTGCAGGGTAAAGATCGACAAATTTGATGACAGAGAACACAGAATTGTGAGAGATCAATACAAAATTAGTGCGGCTTGTGGAGTAGGAATTTCCGAACCACGTAAATCTTTGTCTTGTGTGATTGTCGTTTATTTTCTTGTTCTTGTTTNNNNATTTTGCTTTCGTTGTTGTATACTCAACAAAGAGAACACATAATATCAAATATTCAGGCAGCCATTATATGATTAAATGGTGAAGAGAAAATGTAATATTCTGCACCCTGTAATGGACATAGCCTTGCAGGCAAAGCAAGTTTGGACAAAAGTTAAACGAATGCATATGTTATGACAAGGATTTAAAGAATGTATCGAGTAATATATTAATATACAAAATTGCTAATACGTACATGCATTGTTGAATATAATATAAGATCCATATGGGTCATTCCTCTATCACCATAAGATTTTAGATGAACCGGTTCTCAGCATGCATGCATGCATGCACATATAGAGATATATAGTACACTTATATTCACAAAGGGGGATTGAGAATAAACGATTACCTGAAGCTTAAGCTTCTTGTGAAGTTCAACCTTTTCCAATTTCCAGTACATTAAAAAAAAAAGCAACTTGCAAAGATCCAGCAAGACAAGGGAATTTACTTCAGATTAACTAGTCTTTAACACAATCCGCAACACCTCATGTTAAAGCAACACAAGCCTGCAGGATATACATTTCATAATTTCATAGTGTAAATAGATTTCTATGTTCTCATGCCAAGTATGGCAGTACTGTAGAAACTACTTGCACTAGATTCTTTGAGATTTTAATAAAATTCAGGCAGCGAAAATTCATTTTAGTTACCACGCTATTCACCTTTGCATGTTAAACATTTCTCTGCGCCAATCCTTTTCATTCCTTGGTTGAGTTCATAGCCGGTCCTGACCCAGTACAGCTCGTGCACTCGTCTACTAAAACTTTCAACCATGTAGTGGTTAGCCATTATAAATTTGTACTCGCCTATCGAATAGTGCTTCATGTTTATATTACTAGGTCTACCACCATCTTTTCACAAATAAATAACATGTTGATATATAGGTTAAACAGATGCAATGAATGGTCTCGCTTCTGGACCATCCATGTAAATAAAGTGGAGGTAGATTGGCCGTGAAAATTAGCTGGAACCCCCCCCCCCCTCCCCCTCTATTTATAGTCGGTAACAATATGTAGTATTTGTTTGTATAACAACTTTTTCTCCCGGTGATGGCACCCGATGGAGTCCCTGAAACTTCACCAGAACTGCAGCCTACGATATTTAAAGCAAAAGAAACGTCACAGTTTCACTCCTATCTAGCTACATTCTTGTTTCTGGGATTCATTCATTTCATTGCCTATCTCATTCTATCCTCCTTCTTCCTCTCTTTCTCCAAATCTTTACTGTTAGTACTCTCTCTCTCTCTCTCTCTCTCTCTCTCTCTCTCTCTCTCTCTCTCTCTCTCTCTCTCCCTCTCTCTCCCTCTCTCCCTCTCTC
>PHNY01298140.1:0-15815 GCA_003724115.2 Anethum foeniculum
TCTGGCTGACTAGGCTGTTTCTTCATAGCCTCCTCGGCTTTTATATACTTTCCAGCCCTTTCCTGTAGTTGTAGCATACTTTCAGGGGCTCGTTTTGCTAGCGACATCTTAAAGTGCTCGTTTCTTGTTCCTTGTTGTAGGGCTATCATGGCTACCTTATCATCAAGGTCCGGGACCTTCAAGGCCTCTTTCGTGAACCGATTCAGATATTCCCTCAAGGGTTCTCTTACTCCTTGCTCAACGCTTATCAGCGAGGCAGAGCTTTTTTCATGTACTCGCCCACTAATAAACTGTTTTATGAACGCCTGACTAAGGTCTCTAAAACTCCCAATGGAATTAGGAGGCAAATGGCTGTACCACCTTTGAGCCATGCCCCCCAAAGTTTTGGGAAACGCCCTACACTTAATAGCATCATTGACAGGTTGTAACAATAGAGCATTAGAAAACGTTCTCACATGATTTGCCGGATCTCCAGTTCCATCATAAGCCTTAATGGTGGGCATCTTAAACTTCCTTGAGACGCGAGCACTCATAATTTCCTTTGTAAACGGAGGTGTTGGATCATCCGGATCTCCCAAAGGTAGAAGGTCATTGGGATCAGCCCTCAAATTCTCCACCCTTCTCCTTCGTGGAGGATCATCTATATCTATTACTGGGGGTACATCCCTACCATGGCCTGAACTTTCAGTCCTTCCTGTGTTCCTTGATTTTCCTTTTTCCAAATCATGCTTGAGTTTCTGAATCTCCGCTTCATAAGCTCAGATTCTTTCTGCTATTTCGTGAGGAATCGTCCTTTGTTGTCCTTGGGATTGAGTATACGCCCTTCCTTGAATTTTGGATCTTGGATGCCTTCTTCTCGGAGCGATGTCTTCTTCAGATGACGGATCAGTTCAATCTTCGGTGTACGGACCTGAGTATTCTCGTCTTTCAGGGATTGGGCCTAGACCTTGAATATAAGGAGCAGACTGCCCTATTCCTTGTTGCATGAGTCTACTTCCCCCTACATCGGGGTACAGGGGCATACCATAAGTTGGGTTGATGCCTGCCCGTTATGAATGAACAGTGGCGGAGGTCTCAAATCCAAGAGGGTGAGTACTCAATAGAGCAGTCACCATCTGTAGTAGGGGATTCGTCCCTTGTGGATCTTGAGATTGGGGATTCGTCCCTTGAACTTGAGTGACCGGGTTCTCTGTAACAACAGGTATTTCAGCATGAGTTATCGGGGGGACCTCGGTGGAGGAAGTGTCCACGTTGGATCGAGTGTCAGTACCACTTCGTGTTCTCGTCATGGTTAATGTTGTGTTCCCACAGACGGCGCCAAATGTTATGGAATAAAATTAGTATTTTAGAATTAGGGTTAAAAGAGCTTCGAGCTTTAATGACTGGTCTCGTGTTTCGTGACTTAATACTGCCTTCACAAGATGCCTACGTACCTTGCACTATGCCAAGGATCAAGTCAAAAAACGTAGTTCTGAGTTGAGNNNNGTGAATCCATGAGTTAGATTAGACTTGAGAGACTTGGTGAACAAGTCTTCATGGTTGATTGGACTTGGGAGTCCTATAATCATGAGGAGACAGTCTCCTTAGTAAGTGCGGTTCCTTGATGGTTATCTTCTAGGAATCATATTCTTGATAGAATACTCTTTACAAGTTGTTTAGTCAACTGACAAGTTGACTACGAATTTTGGTTAATTATATAGCCCATTGGGCTTGCATACCTTAACCGGACTTATGAACTAAAATAATCAACAGGATTACAAATCCAGTTGATCCTATAGTATGAACAACATCAACTATATTATATATTTCCTTTCCGTTTACAGCCCTAGGTATGTTGAATCGGCCTATTGGGCCTGTAAGGCCTAATCTGTGTAATTCGGGCTTCGAGCCATTATTATTTATCAGACATAATTAATGTATCATTAATTATGTCCCTAGGGTTATAATTTTTTCCATATCAATTGACAAATACTTATAAGTTATATAAGTATTTGGATAAATTTACTTATAAGTTAAATTTTTTTTACTTAAATAAATTAAAATGAATAATTATTAAATATAATTATCTTAATTCATGAATTTTAAATTTGAAAAACATTTAAAATTTATATTTTGAAATTAAAAAAAATGAAAAAATGAAAATAAGTTGAAAAAAGTACGTCATTGCTAACTTAACAGCTTATAAGTTGTAAATCCAACTTATAAGTTGGGTCGACAAACACTCGCCAATAAGCTGTAACGAGCTTATCACCAGACAAACAGGCCCTAAATTTATTGTAGCCGTTTGGAAAATCTTAAAATAAGTGACTTATGACTTAAATTGAATAAGTGTTGTATAATTGATAAGTAGATAAATACTTATAAATTATATAAGTGTTTGGATAAATTTACTTATAAGTTAGTGATATTTTTATTAAAAAAATTAAAAAAATTAATAATTAAATATAATTATTTTAATTCATGAACTTTAAGTTAAAAAAATATTTTAAACATATATGTTATAAATTAAAATTAATAAAAAAACGAAAAATCAAAATAAGTTAGCAAAAAGTACGTCGTTACCAACTTCCAACTTATCAGCTTATAAGTTATAATTCATACTTATATAAGTTATAATCAAACCTATAAAAATTTTTATAAATACTTATCGGCTTATAAAAAAATTTATAAATATTTATAGGCTTATAAGTCGACATAAACCCATTTTTTAAGGTGGCCAAACAGGCCCATTTTCTACGAACCCCTTTAATTAAAAATTTGTTACGAAACAATGTTCATTCTGTGAGGCCCACTTTTGGGGCATTCTTTCTCCAACTTCCAAACTACGCCTGTTCACCTTCTTGAGTTGTTAGCTTCCCCTCTGCATTGCATAATTTATTATGCTTTGCAGACCCCATTTCTTCAAAAATAATCCCCCTTTCTTATGTTCATATTCAATCTCAAGCTCAATCACTTCAATTTTAATTGGCCAAGGTAACTTCTTTGCCTTAATTTTAATGCCCTTTTTGTTAGATTTGCTTTAACCCCAAGTTTCAAGATTTAAATTTCTTACACTTTTGTGTTCGATTTTATGTTTTAAAGTTACGTGCTTTACTTTGTAAATTTTGTTTGCAAGAATTATTACCTGAAAATGTATGTGTGTACTGTATTGAGGTTTGGTATGTAACTAATTGATTAGTTGACTTGTCTTATTAAATTGCAAATGTTTGATGTGTCTTGGTTTCAAATTGTAATGAAGTTGAGGTTCTAACATTATTCTATTTGATTAGGATTGTTACCAACTTTTAATTATATACTACAACTTTGTGTCTGTTGCAAGATATTAGATGCTCATTAACAATTATATCAATATGCTTGCTATTTATATTGTTGCAGTTACTTGACCCATTTTCGGATCGAGAAGGGGCTATGGGTTAATTTTGCAGAAATTTGACATTTCGGAGCACAATTTAGTTTTTATACCGGGTTAAGAAATGGCATCCGAGGATTTAAACACAGAATTAAATAAGAAAGTTTTAGGCAGTAGATTGTGGGTGGTTGTTTGCATATGCGTCGGCGCATTTATAGTATTGATTCTGTGTATCTTATCTTTGTGGGTCACATGTCGAAAGAGATCTAGAAGGACTAATAAGAAGTACAATGACCCTCAAATACCTTACCTTGTTAAAGATATCAAGGTTGACAGAGTAGGGGTCCAAAATATAAATGATCACTCAGAAAGTTTAGTTGTTACAGTTCCTGATAAATTAAGTGGTAAGAATTCCGAGAATATGTTAGCGCACCTAGGTAGGAGTAAATCCAGTGATGCTGACAGCCAGGGCAGCTCTATGTATTATCCTGAGAGGGCTTGTAGTTCACAATCAGGGGAAGAAGGGAGTTCTGGTACAATCCGGAAGCAGCCCTCATATGCAACAGCTTCTCCTTTAATTGGCTTGCCAGAAATGTCACATCTTGGGTGGGGTCATTGGTTTACTCTCAGAGATCTTCAGCTCGCAACAAATCGTTTTTCAGCTGAAAATGTGATTGGGGAGGGCGGATATGGAGTTGTTTATCATGGAACTTTAGTCAATGGAACTGAAGTAGCAGTGAAGAAGCTTCTTAATAATCTGTGAGTACAAGTTTTCAAACTTGCAACATGTGGAAAATCACCCTTGATTCTGAAGTCTCAACTTTACTGTTACTTCATTGCATATTCTATTACCATCATCTTGTTATTTTTTTTGTAGTGGGCAGGCGGAGAGAGAATTTAGAGTTGAAGTGGAGGCTATAGGTCATGTTCGGCACAAAAATCTTGTACGACTTCTTGGTTATTGTGTAGAAGGAGTTCACCGGTAAGCTTCAAGCTTTTTAAACATTAGTTAGGTTTTGTAATCCTTATGTACTTCAGTTTTCTTGAAAGAGAAACACAAACATTCAAGTTGCGAGTAAATTAGTTTACTTTTCTGTCAGGACATTCCACCTTAACTCCTATTTTGATGTTAATCTTTGTATTTATATATACAGGATGCTGGTGTATGAATATATGAATAATGGCAACTTAGAACAATGGCTTCATGGGGCCATGCGTGAACATGGCAGCTTTACTTGGGAAGCCCGTATGAAGGTCCTTCTTGGTACTGCCAAAGCGTAAGAAAATTCTTATCAAGTTGCTTGAACATTCAACTTTTTTGGTACAGTACATATTATTCTATACTCTTCTTTTTCTGCCAAATTACTTGCTGCAATATCTTGCACTTCCATTGTAACCTCTTAAACTTAATTTATCATTCCTCTTATTCTTACTGTGAGTACAATTATCTGCATATAAAATTAATATGCTGATCTTATCATGTTGTTTTGCTTGTAACCATGTGAATGCTTATTACATATGGTTTTGCAGTCTTGCCTACTTGCACGAAGCTATTGAACCTAAAGTCATTCATCGAGACATAAAATCTAGCAATATCCTGATTGATCATGAATTTAATTCCAAAGTTTCTGACTTTGGATTGGCCAAGCTCCTTGATTCAGGAGAAAGTCACATAACTACCAGAGTAATGGGAACATTTGGGTATGTATGCTCTTTCTTTATACCACATGTAAACTAGCCTTTTAATAAGAAAGTTAAGTTTATCAACTGTCTTGGTCCCAAACATCAGCATCTTATGTGATTTCCAGCTATGTGGCTCCAGAGTATGCTAACACTGGCCTGCTAAATGAAAAGAGTGATATATATAGTTTTGGGGTTCTCCTTCTGGAGGCAATTACTGGAAGGGACCCGGTGGACTATAGTCGGCCCGCCAATGAGGTACTAAGTCAGTACTGTTGATATCTCTGTCAATTTCTATCCATCTCTTCTTTTAGTTTGGGTAAATATAATAAAACTCCGCTTGTAGATTGCCTAAAATTGCACCGTCACGTTCTCATACCTGTGACAGGTTAACCTGGTTGAATGGCTGAAAATGATGGTTGCGGATAGAAGAGCCGAAGAAGTTTTGGATCCAAATCTTGAAACTAAACCTCCAACTCGTGCTTTGAAATGTGCACTTCTGGTTGCACTTAGGTGTGTTGATCCAGACTCACAGAAACGGCCAAAAATGAGTCAAGTTGTTCGAATGCTAGAAGCGGATGATTTCCCTCATCGTGAGGTACTCATCAGTTATTTTGGAGTTATTATTCTCTTTATACTTGTTAATTTTTCGCTCTTCTATTTCTTTTCATATATTATATGATTTTAAATTTCAATAGGTCCAGTAGTACTAAGATTCAATTGGTTAATTTTGCATATAAAGCAAATAAAAAAAAATCAGCAGCCAAAAACGCTCAAGTTAGTGTAATAGCTTTACTGGAAAACCAAGTGCTGAATGGTTTACATGCTTATATCACGTAGGTTACATTTCAATAGCACCTGCATATGTCACTGTAAGCTTATAAATCATAAGTCATATTTATTCGTGACTAGTCGGGAGTTGTGAAAACCATGTCAAACTTATTCTCTCTTTCAAATTTGATCTTTTGATGAAGGTGAACAAGTCCACCTAATTGGATCTGGTAAGATGTTCGTAGTCTTTCGGAGAGACTTGGGCATCTATTAATTATTTTTGATTGTTTTTGCAGGATCGTAGAAACAGGAAGACCCGCACTGCAAGTATGGAAGTTGAATCCCTCAAGGAGGGTCGTAATTCTGTTGAGGTGGACAGCAAATCAGATAACCAAAGATCTGATAGATTACATGAATAGAAATGACCAAGTCTCCTTGACGGTGTCAACCTTGTGAGAAACATTTTGGTAAATTAACCTACCTGCTTGGAAGGTTTTTGCTAAAAGTCGTAGTATGCAAGAGAGCTGTTGGACAGTTGATAGGATAGTTGAGAATTGTGCTCTTGCAGCTTTTGAGGTGTTTACTATTTCCTATAACATTTACTGCTGTAAATGTATGAAGATGCTGATACATGAAATTAAGAAAAATATGTACAGCCTATTTTCTGAATCAAATAGGACTTGCAGGGACAGCCTCTTGCATCCGTGTGTCTAACGTAACCAGTCTTCAATCTATCCAAACAAATAAAAGAGAAATCTGAAATTTCTTGTTGCAATTTGTGTTAATGTCATGAAATCCCCAAGGTAGTGTTGGAAAGAAACCCCCAAACAGCTAGAAGCATTCACCCCCAACCCCATATAGCTTATCATTCAAAAACACCAACGCAACAATTGGCAATGAAACTGTACCAATCACTTACGCCATGAGTAACAACATTCCACAATTGAATCCTTTTATTTATTTTTATTTGTTTGAAATAGCCTTTTAAAGTGTATATAAAGTATATTACTAATTTTTTTTTTTTAAAAAAAAATCTTTTTTTTAAAAAAAACTTTATACATTAATTTTTTTTCAATATACTTTATATGTCCCTTAAAATTCGTGATTAATTATTTGTTTCAAATGTTAACCATCTATTAGGATGTGCCTAACCTTCTATTTCAAATGATAACAGAGAATAAATTTTTTTTAAAAGAATAACTTGTAATATGAAAAAAAGCCCCAAAACGAAAAACACAATTTAAGCATATACCCAAGCCAAAGCTTGCGCGGCTTGAAACAAACATTTCCAGTGAAAAGAAATGAAATATGGTACCCACCAGCACCAGTCCAACGAAAAAACAAAGATGAGGAGTCGGTGTCAATTCCTTACTTGTTGTTCCAGACTCCCCCTAAAATTCCTCTAATCATTTAATTTTTGCCTCCTTGAACAATCCAAGAATCACATTCCTTTGTGCTATATATACTCACAATTATGTTTCTTAGTATACTCCTTTGCATTGTATTGTTGAGTATTTTCCGCAGTTATTGGATTTTTGGTTTTGGTGGCTACAAATGGCGAGTTCGAGTGGGTCCATGGCCCCTCCGAGGTCGTTTTCGCGGCGGATGACAAGAAATCCTACTATGATTGAGAATGATGCTGAGGTTGTTGATAGTGAGCTGGTGCCCTCGTCTCTCGCCTCCATTGCGCCTATTCTTCGTGTGGCCAATGATGTCGAAAAGGATAACGCTAGGGTTGCTTATTTGTGTAAGTCCTTTTCTTTTTTTTTTTTTTACTACTATTTCGCAATGTGTTTTGTTCTACTCTTAACTGTTGTACTCACTATTTAAAGTACATTTATCATGTTTAAACTGTTAACTTGGAAAGGAATTATTTACCCAAAAAAGTTCAATACCCTTGTGTAGTTGAAATCAGAACTATGACCATTCATAATGTTTACTTACTAGAATAAAATCCATTTCCTATAATGTCCACACGTGCACTGCCTTATCAATTTATGCTAAATCAGAAAAATGGAGAAGTCAACGGTTATTTAAATTCTGTACCTAGATTTGTTAGCGCTGCTTTCTCTCACTTGGTTCCTAATATGAAGTCAAAGGAAGCAAGGCGCTAGTTTCACTGATTAATTCCTAGACTGTTTGCAGTTGAAATTTTCAGTTCACTTTTATTATAATGGATTTAAGTAGCGGACAACAATATTTTTGTATATGTTTTCCTTGATTGGTTGTCTTGACAAATTGTGTATCATATTTGACAAATTGTGTGCTGTCATAAGGTTTATATTTAAACAAGCTTCAGGTACCTACTCATGTAGTCATTATAAAAATGGAGAAATAATGCTTTATAAAGTGTATCATACTTGGTCATGGGTATTAAACTGTTTTACTTCGATTTAGGTCGCTTCCATGCATTTGAGAAAGCTCACCGTATGGATCCAAAGTCAAGTGGACGTGGTGTTAGGCAGTTCAAGACCTACCTGCTGCATAGACTTGAGAAGGTTGACACTAGAACCTTTTCTTTGTCCTAATATTTTCCATTTTAAGTGTTGCTTCCATAGTATCGTGAATGTGATACATGTTAAAATAAAAATAGTTTCTTGCATCTGTACAACATGTATTTTGAGAAATATCTGTCTATATGTTGGACCATTAGTACATTAACTTCCCATATTTGTTCACTTCTCTAGAGTGATTGTATGGGGATAATATTACTGAGGCTTTGTCTTGTGATTGAGAAAATTAAGAAAAGCTTGATTAATCTAATATTTATTAACTTTATTTTGATAAGCTGCTGCACAATTCTATATAACATAAAATACTTCAATATGACCTAATGAGGGAAGTCCTAATGTGACAGCTGATTTCTGTAGATGTGGACATCTTCTCCCTAAATTAAAACATCAAATTGAGGCAACAAACTGTGTCCTTTTTTTTTGTAGGAAGAAGAAGAGACAAAGCATCAACTTTCAAGAAGTGACCCAAAAGAAATTCAGAAATTTTACCAGAACTTTTATGAGACCAATATCAGAGATGGACAATATACAAAGAAACCGTAAGCTTGATTGCATAATTTAAATGAATATTGTGATCTATTCTTTCTGCTTAATTTCCTTGAATTCTTTATCTTGAAGTGAGGAGATGGCTAAGATTTATCAAATTGCTTCTGTATTGTATGATGTGCTAAAGACGGTTGTACCTGCTTCAAAAATTGATGCAGAGGTTTGTTTCGCATAAGCACTCAAGTACATGTTCTGATGAGAAAAATATGTCGCAGCTGACAATCTATTGACTTAATACTTTATTAACCTCGAATGAGACTGTTGTTGCAGACCCAAAGTTATGCCAAAGATGTTGAAGAGAAAAAAGAACAACATGAGCATTATAACATTCTTCCCTTGTACGCTGTTGGAGTTAAACCACCAATAATGGAACTTCCAGAGGTTGTACTACGAAGGGTTACTGAAATGGGATTTTCTGGGTCTATTTAGAAATTCCAAACCATTTTGATTTTTGTTAATTGTCAATATTCAGGTCAAAGCAGCACTTCGAGCTTTACGTGATGTCCAAAATCTTCCGATTCTCAGACCACCAGATGAAGGACATAAGTCTGTTAATGATATTCTTGAATGGCTTTCTTCTGTCTTTGGCTTTCAGGTAACCTTTGTTGCAGGTCTAAATTTCCACCTCCATTCTTTCCCTGTATCTGGCACCTATTACCCAAGGTAGCAGGTTTAGTTGCTGAAGGAGTACAAAAAAGGAAGTCTCAAGTTTAAGGATCTATCAAGTTGTTTTTCTTACCGGTGAAAAGCCAGCAGTTTGACTGACATTTATTTCTTAAAGATAAAAAAACACATTCGTTATATTTGCAAATATCTTGAATAGAAAACTGACCACAGTAGAAAGCAATATAAGAGTAGGCACATGATAACCGGTTATTTAGTTTTTGAATTAATTAGTCATTCGAAGTTTCTTACCACCCATTATCAATATCAATGGTCATTTATCATTTAATCTTCACTTCCACACGACACAAAATGATGTGGTTTCTTGCTCTTTAAGTTAGTTTTTTTTTTAAAGAAGATTTTTTCGGGGTTTTAATCATCTCATATCAATACAACAAACTGAATTAACCAGGAGAATTTAGTAACATTGGAGGAAGTCCATTGTGACAGATATTCTACATGCCAAACAATTCAAATTTATTAGAAGTTCTATGGGAAGATTCAGGATTAGCATTTCTTAAAGTAATTTAAATATGTGTGATGCGCGCGTGTGTGAGAGAGAGAGACACACAGACAGACAGAGTACTACCGGTTAGTTTACCTTATAAATTAAATGGTTATGTTGTGATGTTGTTATTATCACAAGTAGAGTAACTGATATGATCTAACAGAAAGTTGCCACTGTAAACTATGAAAATTGGCAATGTATAACTTAACTACCTAATAGTGTTCATTTGACTTTCTTTCTAGTTTATTAGCATTGCTTCTTAAGTAGCAACGATAATAGTGATTCTTATTATTAATTATAATTGTATGACTATAATCACTTCATTTTGCTTGGTATTCTTAAGGAAAAAACTCATATCAACTGACTGTTTTCTCATTGTTCATGGTTTAAAGAAAGGAAATGTTGCAAATCAGCGGGAGCACTTGATACTTTTACTTGCCAATATTGACATAAGGACTAAAGGGTTTGTGAATTATGAACAGGTAAATATACATATAAACAGACATATATGAGTTAACAAATAAGAAATGTACATATACGTATGTGTGTGTGTTACATGCAGTCATGCATAAGTTTATTAGTTGGCATCTCCGCAGATCTGCGCGCGTTATGCAATTCCTAATGCAGTTCTACATACTTCTGTTATGTTTAGCAGTTAATTTATTTTTATGTTTAAGATTGATAATATTCATATTGCAGCTGGATAACAATACAGTACATCATCTGATGGATAAAATTTTCAAAAACTATCGTTCTTGGTGCGCTTATTTGCACCGTCCGGTAAATATAATGTAAGTCTACTTTGTGATCCCAGGAGCTATTATATATGGGCTTATTTTGATACCATATGCTATTATTTTGGTGCACTCAAAATTATATGTTTAACCCCCTCCTCTCGCTTCCCCGTGTTTCCAGGTACCCACAAGGTTCCAATAGAAAACAACTAGAGCTTCTTTATATTGGCCTTTATCTTCTTATTTGGGGAGAAGCATCAAATATTCGATTCATGCCGGAATGCTTAAGCTATATTTTTCATATGGTATGCATTGATTTTAATTTGGAAAGTAAAAATGAATTTGATTTTAAGTACCAAACCCAGGCTCTTGTACTTTGTATAGAAACGTGCTCAATCTATAAAAATTCTTGCAAGCCTTCAACAGTTAGCTTGTATAATAGTAATATCGTCCAGCTTATATTAATATTGTCAATCTTTAATTAGTGTAAGCCTTTAACATTTAACAACTAGAGCTTCCTTTTGAGTTTCTTAAGATTATGGGTTACTCTGTTGACTGGAAGGGGTGAATGCTGAAAAATGTTTTGTTATTGACACCTAAGTCTTCACAGTTCTACTATACATCCCTGTAATTTGTCTGACAAGTAGAAACATTTCATGTTCCTTCATAATGACATAAGAATGAATTTATTAGTTACCTAATTATAGAAAGTACGAACATAAGGTGTGTCAAATTCATGATGCCTGGATGTATTTGTGCTCACTGTTAAGGATTAATTATGATTTGTTATGTCAATCATTTTTTTTCTTTCTTCACTGTTTTATAATTAACCCAATTTGTTTTTTTTTTAAATAAGATGTCGAACGAGATCAATGGAATTTTATCTAGCAATGTTCAGCCGGTAAGTGGTGGTGCATATCAAACAACAATGCGCGGTGAAGAATCATTTCTTCAAAATGTTGTGACCCCAATATATGAGGTCTTGCTTAAGGTGATACAACTATACTACTATATAACTATTTATGTTCTCCAACAAGTCTGTATTTAAATATTTGATTATATGTATAATTGTGTGCAAAAGGAAGTCAGGAGACATAATAACGGTAAAGCAAGCCATTCAGCCTGGAGAAACTATGATGATCTGAATGAATATTTCTGGTAGCAACTTTTTACTTTTTTAAAGTAATGTGGGTTGTAATTTGCTTGAAGATCCGCTATCATTTGCCGGCTATTTCTTTTCAGGACAGACAAATGTTTTAAGCTTGGATGGCCTATGGACAATAAATCAGCCTTTTTTGTGCATTCAGAGGAGAAAATGCCTACTACACCAGTAAATTCATGCAAAAACACATATATAATACAACACATGCGCACACACGCTCAAATATTTTAAATCCAGTTGTAATATCTTATATGCTTTTTTGTGGAACTATTTTATTTTGTAGTTATTGTGCCAAAAGTGATGTTTTAGAAAATGTGAAAAGAATTCCTCAACAAGAAATACTCCTAATAAGTTGAATACAGCTTAGCTGAACAAATAATATAATTACGAGAGTAGTAGATTTTCAACATGGGGAGAAATAGTATTGGTGCTGAAACTGTGATGCTTTTGATATCATTCAATTTTCACTTTTTTGCTTGGAGATGCTATTGAAGGACTGTATTTCCACCATCGATACTAGCAATTTCCAAAACTTTGGATATTGAAGTATATTGTTTTAGAGTATATGTTGTAAATTTTCACTTTCCTGATCCCTAATGACAGTATTGCCACAAGACTATCAAGGAGTCTCTATGAACTATGAGAACTAATGAAGGGGAAACTAATAACCAGCCAGGTAGGCGAGAGAGTAAGAAAATGAGTATCAGAGGTATTAAAAACAATTAGTCAAGTAAAGATTAATGTAAGGGAAAGGAACCAAAGATTCCACCTAAAAAGTTCTTTGAGTTCCGTCTTCTTTACTTGGAAATTCTGGAGAGCAACCTAAGAGCAAGTCCAATGCTAGATGCAAAATGACTATAGCTACTGCTATAACATGGCACCAAAAAGTGGTTTTTGGTGCTAAAATAGCACTTGCACTCTAATGCTAGTTGCATTTTACAACAAAATAATTCCTTATTTATCTAACATTTTATCCAACTCATTCACTTTAATTGAAAGTGGACCTCCTTGCACTCCATTATTAGTTATTTCATAATGTGGCAAGGATGGCTATGGCCATCTTTGGTCCTAAATATAAGACCAAGTATCCATTTATGCATTTATCCATCCATGTATAGCTATGCATTGTAGTTGAGTTTTATGATTTTGCTCCTATATTATAGCTATAAGACTAAATATAGCTATGCATTGGACTTGCTACTAAGAATTTAAACTCTTATCTATCTATGAGAAGATGTTATATAAGCATGGAGTAAAGGGATAAGTGTCAGTTGTTTTAAAGCTCATCTGATTTTATTAATTCCACTTCAAAAACTTTGGAACAACTAGAAAATTACAAAAGCGAAACTATTCATTTTGAACAACAAAGGGTGATTAATCAAGAAAGACAAACCGACAAGCCATACAAGGGGCTCTAGGAAATCTGAGCAGTTGTTTGAACAACGAGTTACATTTACGTAGTTCATTCTATAGTTAATCTAATTAGTTGATCTTGATGTTCATAGGTCATTATTTGTGCATCTTAGTTGTGGGCCTAGAATGAGCCTTTAATTCTCCTGTAAGTAGTTAATTTGAGCATCAAAGTAGATGATAACCTCCTAATTTGAATCTAATTTGCTAAGTGGCTAACTCTGATTCCTCCGTTTCATCTTCTTCTCATCTAATTCTCTAATATCCATGCAACTTTTCGTAGTGTTTAACTGTTCTTTATCTTAATCCGTATTGGCTGCCTTCCCCTTTAATTTGTCAAAGCAATGTAATCTTGACAAATAATTTTTACAACAACTTCTAGCACAGAGTGACTAAGGCCGACTCTACTCACTGTCAATCACTTTTGTTTAAATTTGATTCAAATTAATAATTCTAACCTTGATGTAATTTCTGCCTTAGTGATGAGGCAACTATCCTCTTCCTGTACATAATTTTAGTCAAGAATTAGGAATCTATATTTTAGTCAATTTGTTCTTACATCTTGTTCCAAGTAGTTCCTGTATTGCAGTATAAGGGTTTTTTCACCTTGTTCCGTCAAACTAATGCATGTATATTCCTTCTTCATTATAATTTTGTTGCACAAGTTATGCTTAATGTGAATGATGGTGATCATATGATCAACATAATGACAAATAAATTCAATGCTACTTTTTTTATGTAGATAAAGTTCAATAGAAAACTTTTGGGAGTAAATAAAATGTTTCATTTAATTTGGAGTCTTCTTTAGTCTATTATCTTCCATCTTATTATGTAATTCATGTTCAACTTAACTTTTGATCTTCATATCGTGTTAAGGCTTTTATTACGACGTACCTAAACTATCTTTATGCGCTATCTTAAGATTCTAAGAGATGTATGCATTAACTTGCAGGGACGTAATCAGGTCATTTCTGGAAAAAGAAAGCCAAAGACAAATTTTGTTGAAGTCAGGACATTTTTGCATCTATATAGAAGTTTTGATCGTATGTGGGTATTCTTTATATTGTCACTCCAGGTAATTCTAAAGCCTCAGTATTTGGTTAAAAAGCATTACTGCAGACATATGTGCCTTGACACCATATCCTTTCAGGCTATGGTAATTATTGCATGGAACCATAATGGATCCCTTGCTGTGATCTTTGAGGAAGAGGTCTTCAAAAACATATTGAGCATTTTTATCACACTGGCTATCTTAAATTTTCTGCAAGGTATTTGTAATTTCTTACCTCTGCCGTTTTCTTTTCTGTAATACGTACTCAAGTGGCCAGGAATTGAACAGAGGATGGGCCAAATACACTTATAGTCTTGTACACATCCTTTGAAAAAAATGTTGCATAAAATCGTTGTACTAAAAAACTTATGATTAAAAGAAAAGGAAGACAGTGCATGTATTGTATGCTTTTATACTTCAGTCAGTAAAGATTCTTTCCAAAAAATTTGACCAAATACAAATAGATAATTTGTGTTTATCAAAAAAAACTTGGAAGTCTCTCGCTGTCTATATAGATATATATGTTTATATATTTGAATAAAACCAAATAAACAACATAGTTATATCTAAAGTTGATAAATAATAATTAGATAATCGGAAGATTACACTGGCTAGATCTACTATATTTAATCACATATGCATGTACGGTATGTACTAGATGTACTAGGAACATGTAGAACCACATGCTTTAAAAACATCAGGGGGCCCCTGGCCCTAGTGTGGCTCTCCTCTCATATACTTTAAACGACTTTTATTTAATTTCATTTATTACTTATTCATGATAGTTTATCCTTAAAATTTGTCTTTCTACCAAATATTGCACAGCAACTCTGGACATAATCCTCAGTTTCAATGCCTGGAGGAGCTTGAAGTGGACTCAGATCTTCCGCTACCTTCTAAAATTTTGTGTTGCAGCCTTCTGGGCTGCTCTCCTGTCAATTAGTTATGCGAGATCGTTTCAGAATCCAACAGGAATTATAAAATTTTTTAGTACCTTAGGAGGGAATTGGCGGGACCAGTCATTCTTTAGCTATTGTGTTGTAATATATTTAATACCCAACTTTTTGGCTGTCTTTCTTTTTGTGCTTCCTCCTTTACGAAGATCAATGGAACGTTCAAACTGGCGTATAATTAGTCTTCTTATGTGGTGGGCTCAGGCAAGCACAATTATCTTTTTCTATTTTGTAAGCAAGTCAGTGTTGCAATATATAATTCATCTATAACTGCTGCTCAGCCGAAGCTCTTTGTTGGGAGAGGCATGCATGAAGACATGATTTCCCTTTTTAAGTAAGTAATCTAATTAGCTAGTAGGTGTATTTTAAGTATGACATGTATATTTGACTTTGGTGCCTCTCGTTCTAGAAGCAGAGTGCTCTCTCTCTCTCTCTCTCTCTCTCTCTCTCTCTCCCCCTCTCTCCCTCTCTCTCT
>PHNY01298144.1:3126-13938 GCA_003724115.2 Anethum foeniculum
TATACTCCTTTATATATAGTCGATAAAGCCGCATTTCGTGGCGGCGATGTAATCTTTTTTTAAAAAAATATTTAATATATATTTTATCTTATATTAAATAATCTACATTTATTTTTAATAGTAAACATAGTTCTCTCTAATGAACCACGTCCTCGTTAAATATGAATCTTCCTATTGAGCAGCTTTTCAGCCAAAACCGAGACCCCAACTTTAACTACGAATTTAATTACCAATTAGGATTTCGGGCTTTGTAACCTGGGCTTGCTTTTTGACCAGGCTAGTTCTAATTAATACTATACTAATTATGTTTCTAGGATTAATTTTGACCCATATCACTTGCCCTCTAACTTCTGGAAACCTGTTATGGGTTTCATAGAAGTTAAATTATCATGTGCCCTTCTTCGGGTAACGTTTTTAAGATAAAGTGTGGAGCGACCTACACGTTTACAACGATTTGGCCCCCGAAGCCATACTTAGCAGGTATTATATCTATGCGCGAATCTTTATAAAAGAATGGAGGAATATGTACCGGTGAAGCAGGCGACAAAGTCAGGATATGAAGAATCTCAGGATCCAGTCAAAAAAATCATAATCACATTCTCCTCTAAGAATATTTTGAGAATCTTGAGAGAGTATGTGTTGATATGGCTTCCCAAATCATAATGATTATAAAAATGCCCAACAAGATTTTTATCATTTCCAGGAAGCAACTCTATAACCATTATACGGAACAGATTTGAGCTTCGTGTCCACAAAAGTGTGATCGACCTATTTAGCTACCCTGATGTGGTGAAGCAGATTACTTCTATCACCACTGAATCAGGTGTTGAGGTCGAAGTCACCATTGCTGATAACTAGAGAACGGTAGCTTTTCATTTTTATGCCCGTAATATCATTTTTTTAATGATATTCATTTATGAATCATCTTGTAGGGATTACCCTCTATTTTTCTTGGTTTTTCTATAATTTTCTATATTTTCTAGGAATTTTTTAGTACCTCCAGGTATGTTTCATAATTATTCCTAATATTTCGAGGAAATTTACTAAAAAAAAAATTTTACAAAATAATTTCTAAATTTTCTTTATTATTTTCCATCAGGATATTATTTTTATAAATTATTTCTTATTTTAATTTGATTTTTGAAAAAGCAAGTAATCCAAGACCAAGGATCCTAGTCGTTACGACTAGGATCCTGGTCGTATTATCTCAATCAAAAGCTTCTAAAAAAGGTACTGGTATTCCCATCCATTCTTCTTATATGTCTTTGTTAGAAATGATCAATCTCCATGGGGATGAATTCCCTTTTAAGTCTAAGTTCGAAACTTATGATCACTGTAACAGATTTCATGAAGATGATACCATACCTCCTAAAATACTCTCTCTAATCTTCCCCCTGGTTTTAGGTTAGTGAAATTTTCTGCTGGTGACCGCACGTATATCTATAGGGATGCCCTTCTTGTGGGCCTAAGATTTCCTTTCTATGAGTTCAATCCCATTTTGCTAGCTGATATTAAGATCAATCCAAGCCAACTCCCTCTATCGAGCTTTCTCCTGCTGAATAGGCCATATACGAGGACTTGATCAAGGACAATGGCCAAACTCATAGCTGGACACTCCTTGAGGAGTTTTCGTTGAAGGAAGTTGGCCTTTCTAACACTACTGACCTTTAACTTTTCCACTATTTTTATGCATTATGTATTTCTCACATCCATTTAATTTGTTATTATTTTTATTAATTTTTATTTTCTTTTCTCCAACCGACAAGGCGATTAATGATACTAATAGACCTGCGAATAAGGATACTTTTAAGATGAAAAAAATTCATCTTTCAACTGACACCAGGAAGACTCCCAAACTTCCCGGATTTTTAAGAAGGCATGAAGGGACAGATGAAGGAGGTTCTAGTGTGGACGCCCCCCAAAACCCTGCTTTCCAGCTGGCGTGGGGTTTTAGAAGAACTGATTCAATAGTAGGGTCTACCAAGCATTCTTTTTATTAGTCTCTTTATTCAATCATCCCTCCAGACTACCAGGATATCGTATTGGGGCATATATTTCGAGACTCGAGCTCTTAGGCTCTCAAGTTGTCGCCTCTGTAAGTTTACCATCCTTCTTCTGTTGTCCTTTATTTTTATTACTTTAAGATTGTAACTTACAACATTTTTGCAGGCCGACGCTCATTTCTAAGGAGCCCATCACCATGCCAGGTCATGGAAGACCTCTTCTAAAAAATTTGAAAAAGAGGTCAAAAGGGAGAAAGCCGAGGTGACCAAGCTTGAGGGCCATTTGAAGGCCAATGAGGAGGAACTGAGCAATGTCCATGCTGACTTGGTTTTCTACAAGGATAAGAAGGAGAACTTAATCATCTCCTACATGTCTTCTCCAAAATTTAAAGATTTGATGACTCGGCACGACGATGGTTTGCTTCCAGTTCACTTTTCGATTGGCTGGAAGTTTGCTTTGAAGGCTGTGCAGAAGAAATTTACTTAACTTAATCTTTCTAATTTCCCTTGTCCTCAGGATTTAACTACCTTAAAGCACATTCTAGATGAAGAATCTGAGAAGGAGTCCGAGGGGAAGTAGAGGAGGAAAGTGAAGAAGAGGATAGCGAGAACGAGGGTGCTCACAATGTTAACCCTACTCATACTAAAATTCCTCGCGCTGACAACTATTCGGACTCCCATTCTTCTAGCATCAGCGAGGATGATGACGGGGGGAACAAGGAGATGGCTTCCAAGCCTATCGTCCCTTAGATTATTGTGCCCTCTATGGTGGATTCTTGTACTTCTATTTATTATCAGTGATGAAATCCATCCCTTCAGGGGTTTTTTTATGGTGGCAATTTTCCTTCCTTTCCATTTGGTTTCTATAAGTTCTTTCATTATTTGCTAATGTTCGTTATTTGTCATAAATCATGATCGTAACATAATTGAATAAAGAACTTAATAGAATACAAACTTTAAAGAAAAAGAAACTCTAGTATAAATCAAACCGTTCAAACTATCCCAGGTTTAACCCTTATATAAAATGAAAACTGAAAAGCTGCAGAGCTTATGGTTAAAAAACCTTAATTCTCTTTAGATGAGTCCTAATAGATATTATTGTCCATTGGGAACTAAATATAATAATTCTTGAGACTTAAAGTATGCCAAGTTCTGGGTACTTCTTCTCCTTCCATCGTTGCTAGCTTGTTAGAGCTTCGTCCTAGGACCTTCTTTATTAAATATGGCCCCTCCCAATTGGGAGCTAGTTTTCCCTTTTGTCCAACTCCAGAGGCCTCAATCTTTCTCAGGACTAAATCTTCTTCACGGTAGAATCTTTCTCTAACTCGTAAGTTATAATAGAAAGACGCTTTCTTCTTATATTCGATGATCCTCGCATGAGCTTCATCACAAAATTTATTTATTAAATCCAAGGCTAATCTCTGTCCTTCCTCATTTTCCTCAGCCTCATAAGCCTAAATCCTTGAAGATGAATGATATATTTCTACGGAGACAACTGCCTCCGCCTTATAGGCAAGCAAAAATGGGGTGGCTCCAGTAGTTACTCGACATGTAGTTCAATAAGTCCAAAGTATGGAAAATACCTCATCTACCCAATTGTTTCGTGAGTTTTCAATTCCCTTCTTAAGTCCATCCAGGATAATGCGATTAGCTACTTCTGGTTGCCCATTTGCTTGTGGATGAGCAACAGAGGTAAGTTGTAGCTCAATCTCATTCTCAGCACAACATTTATTGAATTCTTCATTGTTTATACCAATATCATATTCTTATACAACTGTATGTCGAGAAAATCAGAATTCAAATTTAAATAATTTTGATCATGAATCTTCACTTTCTCATACAAATACCACATGTAAGTTGTTTATGATAATTGCAAGAGTGTTGAACATGCAATTATGCAAGTGAAAATTTTACAGTTATCATAAATATAAACCTCTATCAGAATTCACCATCTCATATTTGTAATTGGATATGTTTACTTATTTAATATTCCCCGCATCTTTGAGTCCTAGAGTACAACTTCCCAATGTACAAAAGATTTCTGACTCATCTTTTACTACTCCTAAAAATACTGGTAGCATCATATTAATATTCACTAAATTGTTTAAATCTTGAAATGTGTAACAACTTTATATGTGTATAAATTGTGTCTATTTTAATCTTAATAATGGTTCAGGAAAGAATTTACAACAGAGGGATAACACTACTCTTCTTAAAAATTGAGAGATGCCAACTATCAACATTACTCCAGATAGCATAGGAGTTAATCATCCTACTCAGACTTCAAATTCTAAACACATGTTTGAACATGGACGACTGTAACACCCCCAGGTCGGGGTCGGGGATCGTGAGAAGAATTTCAAGGAGATCTTTGGCCTTAAATTTGCTAATTGGAGTTCAAAGAAGAAACGTAGCTTGAGAGACAGTTTGTCATCAATACTGTAATATCTCTTTGTACACAGAAGACATAATTTTCCATAGATGGTAATAAATCTTAAGTAGTTCTTGCAATTTCACTTCCTACAGGTATATCTGTTGGCATTAATAACCTTAAGATTCTATGCAACAAAAAATTTACTAATGATTTTGCATCTGCAATTGGACAATGCTTCAACTTTGTGTTTTACATTGCTACTGTTCATTCATAGAGTGTTCTGTTTAATTTTCAATCAATGGCGGGATACAAACAAATCAAAAATTCGTCAGCTCTGAGTTTCAAATTCATTTTGTCTTTAGTTGAGATGAGATTTTTGATTAATACAGTATTTTTACAATCACGGAAAAAATAAATAACTGCATGCTGTGACCTCGCAGTAATACACACAACACAACAAGTTATAGTCCCAGAGATGAAATTGAAATAAGTATCAGGTCATATGATCCACAAATTAAAAGTTATTACAGACCCAAAAGGATTAATAATAAGTTTACACGTTCCTTGCCATTATATTACACAAGTCATAATTATAAATAAGTTTGATACCAAAAGCTAAAAGTCTAGCCTAGGGGTAGCTTCTACCTATGCAGCAATGGAGGCTACGATATCAGTGGGTAGTTGAGGGGCGTTTCCCATGGACTTGCATAGGGTATGCTTGAGTCTAGCCATCTTGCCTAGCTATTGTTCTGTGATATATAAAATAAAGTAAGAGTGAGCAATACAGCCCACAAGAATATATAACTGATTGATAATGCATAATGCCTTTTTCATAATACCTCTAAAAACCTTTGTTATGCATAATATGAACAAAGTTTTAATAGTGTTTAAACCATGAAGTTACTAGGTACTTCAACATATAATCTCTTCATAATTTCTGAAAACCTCTGTTAAGTAAAATATGAACAGAGTTCGAATGTACGTCATAAATTAGTGATACAAGGTAATTTAATATATCTGATTTTGTCTTTAATATCTTTCAGAAATCTTTTCTTATAAAGCATTATCATCATTTCACTTTTGTAACATGTAAATAATTGTTACAAATAAATCATAGCATATCTTTTCTTGTAAAATCACTGAGAACTTCTTATTATGTCATTTTTAACCCAAGTCTTAGAATATTTCTTATAGATGAAGTTACAAGATATTTCATTTTAAAAAGGTCATTTGAACGTTTGACCTTGCCAACTCTCATCTGTCACCCATCCATAGCCTTTCCCATCGGGGTGCCCTCGATAGAGTTGCAGAAAATATCCAACCTGGATGATGAACTAATTATTGGAGTGTCACCGCGCCAGGTAGTACAACCCACGATGATAAGTCGCGTTCGTACTACCCCATTATACCTAAATGTAGGGGAGAACAGTCGGATTTGTTTGTCGACCGAACGCTGAATCTCCTAAGGAATGAACTATACCTCGAAACTTCCTAGCCGCATTAGGACCAAAATAAAACAAAATAATGTCGGACCGGCGTGACTCAGCCTCTTACGCAACTCCTAGTTTAAATAGGATCCGTGATTCTGAAACGTAAAGTTCGTCTCCCTTTTTCCCAAGTATAAACTTGTTAATAGGACTCCACAAAGAAGTCGTATTACCTTGGAAAGGGGAACTCACCGATATTTCCCAAGTGATGCTTGTTAATGGATCAAACTTCTCCCGCGACTTACTTCCCAATTATTGGGTAAGTAATAAAAAAAATTCTTTTTCCTTGTCTTTCAACAACTACGTTGCGATTTATTAAACAACTCGTTGAGTAGGACTTCCCATCTTTTTGAGCGAGTATTTAAATCTCCTCTGTGCAGAAGATTTAAATTTGAAAACAAGATTTGAGATCCTCTCTTTACTTTTAAAATAACCTTGATAATGTTCGAGAATATTCTTCGAAAATATAGAAGGTCAAATATGATTTTTAAATCATTTTTAAATATTATTTGTAATAGCTGATGAATATTTAAATAATATTCCTTGAATAAATATTGATTAAAGAATATATTTAAATAACATAATTGGAATTTAAATTCTTAAATGAATATTTGAAAGTAATACTCATTTAATAATTTATATAAACATTTATGAGTAAGCCTCTTTAAATGAATATTCAAAATAATATTTACTTAATAAATAACGATACTTGTTCGAAAACAAAATCTTAATGAATACTTAAAATAAATATTCACTTTATAATAAAACTCACGAATAAACTTTATTCGAGCATTCACTGTTGAAAATTACGCATAACATTTTTGGGAACATCGTCTCCCAGTTCAGAAATCGTTCAAATCATAAGCCCTATGCTTAAGGGTATTTGTAAAAATCTAGCTTACAGCTATCATAGGTATCATTAGCTCATAAGCTCAATATTTAAATCATGATTCGAATATTGAAAAATTATGATTTCAAATCATACATGCATTTGTATCGCATTGTATAATCATAAAGCATTTTAATCACAACAACAACAACAGTTATCATAGGCCCTATGCTTAAGGGTATTTGTAAAAATCTAGCTTACAGCTATCATAGGTATCATTAGCTCATAAGCTCAATATTTAAAGCATTTCCTGAAAGTCCTGAGGTGGTAGCGGGTCTCGGGTCGGTCCGATAATCTATAAACAATAACATTACTTGGGATTAATCATTGACCGTTGATGAAAACTAAGTCTTTAACTCTTACATAAGCTGAAGTTCGTTTTCAAGTTATTACTTAACACTTTCGCTTGCGCACCCTCGGCTCCATCATTTTTATAAAATCGAAAAATAATCTTTTTAACGCGAAACCTTAGCGAAGGCCTTACTAACTTCCTTTACCACTTCACTTAGAAGTTTCATGACAACAAGTCTTTTACGGTTCTTAAAAACAACCTCAAAGTTGATTATAAGTTAAGGGGTGTTTTCGCGAAAGGCCGATTATTAAAACGACAGTTTCTTCTAAACCGTAAATCCATTTTATACGATCTTTATATCAAAATGAAGCTTAAAACATAATATAGCTATTCATGGCAGTGGTGATGTTTAGCAGTGGGGATTTCAAGCCCAAAGTTGCACACAAAAAGGGGTGTTAGAAAATCGAGCATTACGACGACTACGTCTACATGATTTCCAATATCGTAACTACACCAAATCATCACCAAATCAACAACAACTCAAGATCACAACTTTTACAATCCATATTAGTCAAAACCTCTCAAGATCAACCACTTATAACAAGTACCATTCATGGATCATCCAACAACAACAATCATTACTTTACTTTGATAAACATGATCTTAAACATGCTAATCCTTTTTGAACCATTAACAATCATCAAAACATCTTCAAAACTCATTCAAAACTTAAAGTCAAGCTAGGGATTTTAGAGGTTATACCTTCCTTGGAGTGTATATGATGACTAGGAAGCTTTAAGGGATCCTTATATATCCTTAGTACACTTTGATCTTCAAGAAAACACAAAGAATCAAGGTTAGTTTCAAGAATGGTTACTATTCATCATCTCTTTAATGATTTATTTGGACAAGCTATCCACGGAATCTAAAGCTTAAACTTGTAGGATGTCTTAGTTATGAAATGTAGAAGCTATAGAAATTACCTTATGAATTATGGTGGACTAGAGCTTGAAGTTTGATTTTCTTTTTCTTCCTTTAAAGCCTTAGGCCAAGAGCATGAAGAACATGGTAAGAAAAGGTGTGTTTTGCTTTAGTTGATTTAGAAATATGTGTAAAAATGCTGGTCAAGATAATATCTAAGGGTTTTTGCTTTAATAAAGTGCTTAGGTCATCTCAATGACATCATCTCTAAGCCATGTGTTAATTCCTTATGGTTTGATGATGTTATCTTAATCCAACCACTTAGTTAGATGCTACTTAGTTGGTTAAGACTTGAACTAGCTTGGTTACTTGCTTGGTTCCTTGCCTTGCCACTTACATAAGCTCATTCCTTGGTCGTTTAATTGTTTTATGACTCGTTATTGCTCATTTTTTTGATCGCTTGAAGGAATACATCTGTAGTTCTATTGTTAGGGGTTTCTCTAAAACCCTATTAGTATTCTTTATTCCTTTGTTCATCCTCTTTATAATTCTTGGATCTTTAATCCTTTATTCTTAATACTTTATACTCAATTCCTTCAGTGTCTGATGGATTCTCGGGAAAAATAAAAGTGCTCGTTTTCAAATTCTGACGGATTTTACATACACTCATATTCATTACCGAACACTAATACGGACTCAGAATTTCCATAAAATAACTCCTATATAGTGTGGCCTGATTGTATTTCATAATCAGCAAAAGTTACTATTCATCAGGGTTTTGAATAGTTACAAAAATTGGGGTTATTAGAACGACTGAAACAACCTACTACAACTAATCTCATAACAAATTCTGAGATTCCCCATAATACCACTACAATGAAGAGAAAAGGGAAGGAGTTATGTCATGCATATTCTAAAAAGAGGAAATTGATGTCTAAATTTGACAATGTGGGTGAATATCACAATTCAGATGAGTTGTCAATTAATAGAGTTACCTTTTTTCAAAACATAAACAGTGTTTTCTAAATAGAATTGTTAACAAAAAAATTCCTGTTATAGATGCACATGATTCAGATATGGAAATTGATGAGTATTACGAGGATACGGAGGATATAAATTTGCATCCTAATATATAGGATGAATATATGGATCTTGGTGCGCCTTCAAGGCTTTGTTCAAAATGTGGTGCTATTATGTGGGATGGAGAGCGTAATAACAAAACATGTACGCGTAAAGATCCATTTGGAAAAAAGAAAGGCCTCCACCAGAGTCGCCTGCTTCTTTGTTACTTGGAGATGAGAAATCAAAACACTTTAAACAAACATAAGAGTTTATAATTGGATGTTCTAGTTCACTTCAACAAGTGGTAAAATTGATAACATAATCAACAGAGGTAGCAATCCATATTATTTCCGTCTACAAGGACAAAATTATCATTTGGTTGGAAGTTTAGTACCGCTTGATGGCTCTACGTCCAAATTTTGTCATCTCTGCATATAAGACACGCAGAATGAGGTTGAGAACTGAATCAATGCATTAGAAGGCGGTTCTGACACCGTTGATCCGGATATTGTGGAGGATCTTTTGAACATGTTAGAAAAGAACAATGATTTAGTGAAAGCATTTTGCGTGGCTAGAAATCGATTTGAAAATGAGGACCTTGATGAGTTTAAGTTAGTACTCATCTCATCTCAATCAGCCAATGGGAGACCAAATCATATTATCCCATCTGATAAAGTTATTGCATTCATTGTTACTGATGATACGGATACTGGTGGTTTTAGAGACAAAGTTCTGAATTCCAAACAGGAAGACTTAAAGAGGATATATGAAACTGATCCACATTTTGTGCAATTACAGTATCATTACTATTTCCTTGGGAAAATAAAGGATATCATGTGCAGACACCTCTGATAAATAATAAGAGGACTGAATCCAAGAATGTAGATGATGAAGACATTGATCATGACTCGAATCAAAGGTGACATGTTTCATTAAGAGAATATTATTGCTATAAGATTATGATACATACTTCTGAAGGTCAGCCCATGACCCAATTTGTGTAATTAAAATAAAAATGTCTTTTTCATGTGTAGGGATATTGACCATCATTTTCTGATTCTCAGGTTTAACCCCTCACCTTGTTGGACGATTGTGGCAACAGTACATTATGGATTTGTTTGCTACCATTGAAAGATATAGACTAGATTGGATTTCATCACACCAGACTACTATCCATGTGGATCTGTATCATTCTGTACGTGATGCTCCGAGAAAAGGAGACCATAATACAGTGCATGTTGGTAAAGCTATTATACTCCCTGCGTCATTTACTGGATCTCAGCTATACAAATCTCAGTACTTTAAGGACTCCTTGGCTATATGTCATGCAATTGGTCATCTGTCTTTATTTCTCACGATGACATGCAATTCAAAGTGGTCGAAAATCCAACAAATGTTAAAACTGTTACCTAATGTTGATCCCGTTGATGCACCCGATATAATTTCCCGAGTATTTGAGCTGAAGCTTGATCAACTACTAGATTTGATTAAAAAGATAAATTACTTTGGCAAATATATGAGGTAATAATCACTACACCAAAAAACAGCTTTCGGTAACCAAAAAAAATGTTACAATAGGGCCCTCAAAATGTTACTAAAGGCTAAAAACGGGCCAAGGTAACATAAAATTTATGTTAGTTTTTTTATGATACCTTAGGGTACCATTGTTAGTGCTTGTGCCCTAGAGACAACACTATTATGTTTTTTTATGTAAGACATTTGGATTATTAATGTTAATGTTCTATCGATTATTCATTTATTATTTATTCAATCTTAATTACTGC
>PHNY01298146.1:1513-12706 GCA_003724115.2 Anethum foeniculum
GTGATCTTCCAGCCAAGACAAATAAATTTGGCCTTAAGACTGTAAATTTCTCTTACTGATCTTCCAGCCAAGAACAAACTACAAGCACGGACCTGAAAATGGTTTGCGAGGAGAGGATATGCATAAAAACACACACATATGTTGTCATCTGTGTGTGTTATGCAAAATCCAAACCCCGCTTTCCCATATGCAGCCACGTATACTACAGTTGCCAAATTTATAGCGTCTGCATGTCGGCACATTCTACCAAAAGTCCAAAAAAAAAAAAAAAAATCCCCATTTCAGTACTCATACTGATCACATTCATCTCGCTTAGCATTTTGGGTTTTAATCTTTTATTTTCAAGAAAACAGCAAGATTGTTAAAGGGTAAAAATGGCTTCTCCAGGGGTTAGAAAACTTCAAAGGGACCTCTATGATGCTGGAAAGCTCTTGGCTGTAGCATCATCTGCTACTGCTCCTACTACTCCAGTGCAGCAGCTCCTCAACATTTTAGATGTAAAATTATATTTATACCCTTTTTTCACACACACACAAAATTAGTAATATCTGTTGATTTGTTAAAGTACTGAATTTGTATGTGTTTCTGATTCTCTACTAGTGCTGAATTTGGATTTGTTTTTTTAATTTTTAGCTTATGCTTTGTTATGAAAAATTGAGTACATATATGTTGTGATCATTAATTACTTATTATTCTCTGATTTCAGTAATTCTTAAATGATTTCGAGTGACAGAAATTGCGAGATTATTTTGTTATTGCTTAAGTGAGTTGGTTGTTTCGATTATTTTTGAAAATTTAGGTCCCGATTAGTGATACGTTTATTTATTTGTCCTTGACCCCTGATTATGTCGATACATCATATGTATGACTTGTGTTAGACGTAGTTACTATTTCCGAGCTGAATCTGAAATTAGTTACTAGCTTGTTACAAGTTGCGTCACTTTAATTTGTCGCAATCTTGTCAAAGCAAGTCGTTTGTGAGATAGTATAGCGGGAATCTTCCAAATGCCCGATATGACAAGATCTCTTTGACGTTATGTTTAGTAGATATATTTTGTCGATTTCCGGTTTGAATGAAAAAAGTTATAATATTTAATTCTGTTCTGACTTGCATATAGTTTTCGCTCATGGCAACTTATTTACCTTGTATTATCAGTTCTTTATATAGTCCTTACAATTGTCTTCATGTTTGGTTTGAATAATATCATTCTATATATTCATCTTTCAGCAAGTAGATGGGCTTTTACGTAAGGTTGAGCAGAGACCATCTGGATCTATGGAATTCGCAGTTTATAACTCGGTGAGGGCATTAACATCTGATCAGTTGATGAAGCATTCTGATATTGACGTGAAAATTTCGGTTGCATCTTGTATGAGTGAGATTATTAGAATCACTGCCCCAGACGCACCTTGTGATAATGTTAAAATGAAGGTTATCTATATATCAAAACTTTACTATTCTTACAATTCAAATTACAAGTTGATCCCTTAATTTACTTTCCATGTAAATGACGTGCAGGATATTTTTCAGCTGAAACTAATGGCACTTGGAAAGTTGTCCAGCGAAGATCCTCGCAGTTATTACAAGGCCCTTCATATTCTTGACAATATGACAAGATTCAGGGGATGGTGTTTGATGCTGGATCTCAAGTTTGACGATTTGATTGCTGACATGTTCAAGCTATTTCTGAGTATCATTAGGTAAGCGCTAGTGTTATAACTTTTAAGCAAGTAATTAGATAGAATTACACTGCTCAATTTCAAACCTTTAGAACTTCAAGTATGCCGAGTAGCTTCAGCACTTGTACGAAGTTGATGCTGACCATTAGTTGACCAGAAGTCTTAAAATGTTTTATTAAGATTTTCTTAAATGAACAAATATAATCTAGATTCTCTGTCATGACATTTTTTCTTTTAGAGGGTAACGGGTTGGAACTTAGATTTTGGTTAATACTTAATATAATGGGTGATTAGTTGCCGTACTTGCAGCATTTACATGATTATATCAACAATCCATTTATGTTTTGACTTTTGTTCCCAAGGATCCTTTATTGTTTGCTATTGTACTACTACATGGATATGTAAAATTGTGTTCAATGTTATATGTAAATTTACTGCTCATAAGAAATCATGAATTTGGTATTGTCTTGATTACCCAGAAACTACACCAACTACGGTGAAGTAATCGAACAAATGGAATGTATCATGACCCGTACCATTAAAGAAAGTGACAAAATTCCAGAGGAGCTTCTGGATATCCTCCTTAGGAGCGTCAACAAAAGAGTAGAGGTATCAGGTTCTTATGTACATCTTGTGTTTGAAGTTGTTTTTTGCTTTATTTTTACAAATATTATATCATTTTGTGTAACACATTTCTTTTAGGAGGTTTGGTCCCGTACGTGGATGTTAGCAGAGATCGTTTTGAGTAATTGCACTTCCGAGCTAAAACACTTGATTCCAAAATTTATCAGATCCAGGGGGCTGAATTATGAAGATTATTGCATAACAGTAGCTACCATGTATCTGATCTTCACTGAAAATGAAGATGAAGATGAGGTTTGTGTCTCCCCTTCTACCTTTACATTTCTATATGGAATAAAACTTTGTATTTTTTACACATTACAGTTCATATAAGAATGCGTACTTACAATTTCCGTGGTCTTCAGATTTTTATTTAGATCTTTTCTTTTAATAGAACAATGTAAGCTATGACACCTTTTCAAGTACTGCTATATTTTCAAAATTACATTTCCTTTACGAAGTGGTATATAAACATATACGGGTGAGAGAGTGCGAGTGCGTAGTATGGGAATACAGGAATATACAGGAAGTTGACAAATATAATAATATGGGAATTCGGGTGCGGGGACTTGACATATATAAATAAAAAAATTAATTATATAAATTTCTTGTTACACATATTAAAACCTAAATTATATGAAAATTGAATTAAATGCATACTCTGTTCTTCTAAAACACGAAAATATAAATAAAATCTTTTCATTTTTGTGAAAGTGAATATGAGCATTGATACTTTTGTATTTGCTAATAGAAATTGATACTTAAATTTATGAGGGTTGGCATAAGTTTTGACTACAATTTCTGAATATAAAATTTTAAAATTAAGATTGTCAAAGAATTCCGTGTCAAATATGGGGCTACGCATGTCCGAGTATCCGACATGGGGACTCGGCGGGTGACCCAAGTGTCGCTGCTACCAAGCTAGCTGTCATCGTAGTGTCAATGTATTTGTAACATGAAAAATCTTAGTCTCATAGTTTGCCTTTTTCACTTATATAACATTTAATTATTTTTAATGATGTGCAGCATTCTGAAGCGGAAATTGAAAGCCAATGTTCGTGCTCAGACGAACAGTGAGTAAGATGTTAGCTGTGCATCATGGCTTCAGTATGGCTACAAGTTTTAGTGCCCCTGTTTAGGAAAATTTCAATTGTTCAAGGGCGAAAAGGTTCAGAACTGAAAAAACCTTTTGTGATTGACATATAAAGTGTTTGGTGCTCATGACTCCTGTTTAGGAAGGTACATCTTAAATTATGTGGTTTTAATGTTTTCAGAATGTTCGACAGTAATACATGTAACCAAGATGATTGTTTTTATGTTGTACTTGGTCAGGAATAAAACTTATAGAATCCTGGAAATGTCATGTTCAACTTAAAAATATTTTCATTGCTGATATGTGTGCATTCTGTTTCGATTTTTGAGTGGCAAGATGAACTTTTGATCCAATTTCTGGAGCATTATGCATAGTTAAGCTATCTGTTCTTTCTAAAATATTAGTTTCCAGTTCGTTACAAGTAAATCGAAATTGACATGTTTAGTTCTTGATTCTTGAATTCAGTTTAAAATATCATGTTGTGCACAAAGATGCTGCTTAACCAACTTGATCAATCCTTGATCCGAGCAATCCTTTTTTTTTTCTGTCAGTGATCCGAGCAATTGTTAGTAGTTTATATTATAGGAATACTTTCTGATGGTTGTATCTTTGTAAATATATTTTACATCTTTGGTAAAAAAATGCTTGCATCTTTTGGGCAGTAAAAATACTTACATTTTTTTATGAGAGAAATTTATGTCCAAAAATGATGTCGGGTACAAAAATACATGCATCTTTTGATGAGAGAAATTTTTTTCAAAAAATGATGTCGGAAGTACTAAAGGTGTTTATCTGGCCTTAAGCCCAAGATGAAATTTGAAAAAATTAAAATATTCAGCCCATGCTAAATTCGTTTCTTTTGTACTGTTATCTAACATTGATGATCTCTAAATTCTACTCCCTCTGTCCCAGTTCTTTACGTTGGGAACCGTGCACTCGACTTGCATTTTAAGTCTCTTATAAAATATAGTTCTATAATTTATTTTTAAAATTTTCTTTTTCTGAATAAAAATTAAACTATTATATTTTTATACATAAAAGAAAATTTTCCAAAAAAAATTATAGAACTATACTTTTTATAAGCCTTAAAATGCGTGTCAAGCCCTCCCTCCCCAGCGTAAACAACCTGCTGGGACAGAGGGTGTATTTCTATTTTAATATGAGCCCATGCTAAATTTCTTTCTTCTATACATTGATGATCTCTAAAATTCTCAAAACTTGTGTTAGCATTTTTTAGACAAGTTTTAACAAGATCGCCGATGTGACAACCCAGGTCAAATCCCAATTCTTTTCCAAAAAAGGGTCAAGGTCAAATCTCAATCCTTTTTCAAAAAACGGGTCAAGTCCCGATTCCGAGTCCAAAATAAAAAACGGTTCAAGGTAAAATCCCAATCCTTTTTCAAAAGAGGGGGTCAAGTCCCGATTCCGAGTCCAAAATGAGTCGAAGTCTACTGGCCCAAATGCAGCCAACTTGGATAAACAACAAGCCCATCACATATCCCAAAAGATCATGATTTGTTGGTAGTAGTAGTATTTTGCTTTATAAACTAAACAGAAATCCCATTTCTTATCGATGTGGGACTGGGATGTTACAGCGGATGCGAAATATTATGATTATTTATATGGAGAGATGATTTCTTGAGAAAATTAACTTGGACTGGGAGATGGACGAATTTGATGGTACAGATAATCAGGGGTTGAAATTTTAACAAGTGAATTGGCAGTTTGGTTCTTAGGTTGGAGTCTACAAATGTGCAAGTTAGTATAAAAAAAATCTCAAAGAAAAGGATACGCCTAATAGTGAAAGAATATTGGTATAAACCAGAAGCAAAAGAAAACAAATCATAAGCTGACAAATGATACTTTATAATACAAAAGATTTCATCAAGGGTATCAATGTTGTTCAGGATCCTGTTTTTGATTTCATTACATGACAAACTATAAACTAGGCAAATTGTTTAGTTCAGGGAGAGACCATTTAAATATTTATATATTTGCTTCTAGATTTTCTTATATATTCATTGTTAATATAAGATTAGTTGGCGGAAAGAGACATTTATATGCAGAGTTTGTATTTAAATAAGGGAGATGGTCCATAGCAAACGTTTGTTCCACTATATTATTCAATACGTATAAATGATAGGTCTTCATATATACACACCAAAAATTCTATTTTACATCTACGACAGTAACTTTTGACGATATGACATGTTGCAACAAACGTTTACATGGACTCCTTTAAAAATTAATTAAATTATTTTGCCTTGTTACATGTTAACAAGATTGAGACAAAAGGGAATAAGTGCTTGTTTAGCTTTCATCTGTTATTATTGTAACCATCAACTCTCAATATTTATTCTTATTCAGTTCCTGATCATAATAAATACACACAATTCCCTTCCTCTCTTCTATAATCTCTATACAACAAAAATAGATTGGGATACATAAATATAGCCCAATGAGCTCCACATATTCTGTTGCAGCTAAGGCTTACTTGAGAGATCACAGCAATGGAAATGTTGTCATGTTTCAGAAATCGAGAGTGAGTGGTATAAGAGCTGAGGCAACAGTAGCTGCTCCGACCAGAAAAATCGCGACAAAGTTCACAGAATTATCGGTACAAAGTATTCCTCATAGTAATCTACATATAAATGAGATTGTGAAAAGGCAAACAAATAGGTCATTTGCATATCAGTCTTGTCGAAAGCCACAGTTTGATCCAGCATTCTTGGATGAAGCCTATGAGCAGTGCAAGAATTTGTGTTCTGAATATGCAAAGACTTTCTATTTAGGTACAACTGAAACTCGATTCATGGTAAATAGAATAACTTCAGTAAAAAAACTTGAGATGACTAATTTTGAATTTGTTACTGTATAGGAACTTTGTTAATGACAAAGGAAAGACAGAAAGCTATATGGGCAATTTATGGTAAGTTATCATCCCTTGTTAGCAACTTCCAAGACTTTTCATATGTAGAAAATCGAAAACTTAACCCTAGTTTACCCAGAGAAGCAGTGAATTGTAACAATAGAATTTCCAACAACAGCCATAAGCTACAAAACTAATATAATTGGACAACTCCTATAACAATAATACTAAAAATTGTTCTTTCTTTTCTTTTTTTGTGTTGAAGTGTGGTGCAGGAGGACAGATGAGCTTGTGGATGGTCCGAATGCAGCGTATATGAGCTCTTCCGTTCTCGATAGATGGGAGGAAAGACTATATGACATTTTCAATGGACGTCCCTTTGACATGCTCGATGCTGCACTGTCTGATACAGTTCACAATTTTCCCCTTGACATAAAGGTCATTTCCTTTCAAGTGTTTCTTTATCCGAGTTCTGTACTTCAAATTTTAAATACAATTATTAAATTTGCATTCCTGTTTCTAGCCTTTTGGAGACATGATAGAAGGCATGAGGATGGACACAAGAAAAACTAGATACAAGAATTTTCAAGAAATCTACCTTTATTGCTATTATGTGGCTGGAACAGTTGGTCTAATGAGTGTTCCTGTTATGGGCATTCCACCTGAATCTACAGTTCCCGCGCAGAGTATATATGATGCAGCCTTGTATTTAGGCATTGGAAATCAGCTCACAAACATTCTTAGAGATGTTGGTGAAGAGTAAGTCCAAGTCTCCACTAAAGTTTGAGTCTCGTTTTACAGAATCTTAACTTTTGTACCCCTCTTCCCCGCTACATATTTACGTAATAAACATACATTTTTGTGATTGTGATAATTTGAACTCTACTTCCTAGATAATTAACATTTATTGGTAATTTGTGTGGGATTTCAGTACACTGCGGGGAAGAATTTATCTTCCACAAGATGAGCTTGAGCAATTTGGAATAACCGAGGAAGATGTTTTCTCGAGAAAAGTGACCGACAAATGGAGAGAATTCATGAAACTGCAGATTACAAGGGCCCGGTTTTATTTTAACCAGGCTGAGGAAGGAGCATCTCAGCTTGACAAAGATAGTCGTTGGCCGGTAATATCATGTTCCACAATCATACCATACCCATTCTTTTAATGTGACATAAGAATCAATCTTGTGTTGGTATAATATGTAAGACTTAACTGTGAAATGATTGTGCAGGTCTGGTCATCTCTAATGTTGTACAGGGAGATACTTGATGCAATTGAGGATAACGATTATGATAATTTGACAAAGAGAGCTTATGTTGGGCGGACTAAGAAGTTGTTAATGTTGCCACTGGCATACACCAGATCACTGTCAATGTCCAACTTTGCTTTATTCTGATTTTTCAAGAAATGCTTTTTATTGTTTAGTTAGTTATAGAATGTTGAGATGTGTTTATGATTGGAATATAAACTTGCTACGAAGGAGACTCCGGTTAGTCTTACTCAAGGTCGATTCATAGAAGCTACACTAGTAAGGTATTAAAATGAACTTCATCTTCCAAATTCATCAAAGAAACACAAATCAGGTGACTGGTATTTAACGATTATTGGATGAGTAGTCATACCGTTATAGTATAGATATCCTCCAATATCTTAAATTTGTTTTGGTAGGATATACAAGACAATAAATTACTTCTAAATTATGGAACAAAACTGGAATATTTGAAAGAGAGCAATGCTACATACCCCAAAACCGTTCCCAAAATTATTCTCAAATGACACATGACGTATTTTTATTTGTGGGAGTCATATGTATGCACGATGGGTCCACATCATTTATTAGAAAATAGTCAATCAAATACTGACTACTCAGGATTCGGAAACGGTTTTGGGAACCTTTTAGGGGACTCTAGCATTTCTATTTGAGAGAGCGTTTTAATGCCGATTACTGGAAAAAATCGTAAATGAATACCTATATTAACACGAAAGTCATACAAAATTTATATGATTGCGATAATATAATTAGCATGAATCTGCATTACAAAATCCGTATGATTAGAATAATCTAATAAGCATGAATTTGTAACAATTTCAAATTTTATGAGCAGAGTTTACGTGTAGTTGTTTGGTACGAAAATGTAATATAACAAAATAACAAATGACATGAGCAAATTATAGGTGGAAATCCTTGTTCTACATATGTACTTCATATATATCTATGTCCTGCGGATCAATATATATTTGGTGTGAAAATTAGAATCTAAATGTAATTTTATGTAAGATTTTTTGGTGTTCTTTATTATTGTTTTTATAGTTATTCATGAGTACTGGTCTGGCTAGTCTTCTTTTTAATTTGACTCTTCATTGACCAACTTTTGAACAAATATTGAAAATTATCCTTATATTATTTTAAAAAATTGAAAATTGCGTATTAAAACATATTAGACGTGCTTTCCGATAATTATTCTTGTTTCTTTCGATTATAAAAAATTTATAAATTTTAGCCAAATTTTAGTCAATTTGACTATCCACAAGATAACTAATGAGGAACTGAGGGAGTACTTTCATGTACATCATGACCAACTTGAAGAAAAATCCCAAGCTACATGAAGCAAGTATCCATCATGTTCAAAATGTAAAACTAGAAGTGCAAGCTCCCGTGCTAGAATAGTCTTTTCGCCATATGCCTCTCAACTCTCTAGCATTCTGCACTCAAAGAGGATATGAGAGAAAGCTTTAAAGATAAATAAGTCAAAGAAAACCAAGCATCTAACATTTCGACCATAAAATGTTAAGCTAAAGGTACAGAACCATGTCATTTGCTTATTACTATACAGTTTTATCTTTGAGCTCTCTTTCATCAAGCTCAATAGTGTTTTGTTATAATCAGGAAAAACGTAATGTGTAAACTTTGATCCTTCATTAACCAGAAACGTATGCATGCCTGATCTTTTTAGCCCATTGGCAGCCATATCAGGGATAGTTCTCAGAGGCGTACAGAGGAGCCTGTTTATAGACTGATTTCCAGTCATGGCCTCTCCATATCATCAGTATTATTTCCTCGTCTAAAGATAACAATGAAAGGAACCAATTATTCATTTATGGAATGTCAAGTGTGGGAAAATACATAGTAACATATTGTGACAAGTGAGATTAGCCAAAAGTCACAGTCTTATCAGGCTACTCGCTAAAGAGTTAAAACTGATACCCAACTCAGGATGACATAATGATTGTGATTTTTGTAAAGCAGATCCTCTTTCAAGGAATATTTGATAAAATTAGTACTTTCTAGACTCTTTAGGATGTGGAAAGCTACTACTAAGAGGTTTCATAGTTCATATTATCTCCATATCAGTTCAAGAGGGGATATAACCTCAGACATCACCTAAAGGTCAATGGTTTAAAAGATGATAATGTTTTGCGAGATTTTTTCAATAAGGATGCCTATTGTCAGCTGACTCTGAATGTTGTTACAGGATATGCTACAAAATATAAAAAATATCATCAGAAGTTATATGAAGGAACACATTCAAACCTCTAGTTAGTACCAATCTTTCCAGGAATCCCCGCGCATTTGCATTTACTCTTAACTATCGAACATTCTGCAAAGGCACTCCTTACATCACTCACTGAAGTGAAATATTCTTTATCAAGTGAGAAGAGCAATATCGTATGACTCGACATAAAGAATTACAGCTAAAAAGAGATAATGCATGCACATACGTCGAGATTAGATGAGCATGATAATATATACAAAGAAACATATGCGGCAGGCATTTGCAGAAACATCAAAATGAAAGCACACTAGGCATTACAAGGGGCAGAGGTTGTAAGTCCATAACAATTCAGCTACCCAAGAAGCCTATAGAATTCCAAAAGTATGAGGACATTCTACAGCAAACAGTGAATAGTAAACATATATCAAGTTTGAGGGCAAACTATAAGGGGACAAAGAGTTACTCTGTGAACTGCAAAATAGATATTCATATAATTCAAGAGTTGATACTAGAGCCTGCATCTCAAAGTTAACACAATGCCTACAATAGCTCTCCGGGCCCTGACCACAATGGGATTAGGAAAAAAAAAAAGGTTTCTGCATAATTCACAGTTTTTGAATCTGCTTTAAATACTTTTCGAACTTAAAAAAATTTCACCTCGAAGTGAGTCGTATTCTACTCTTCAATATCACTTCACATAAAAGATGATTGTCTGGAGCAGTGAAGAAGCAGTATATGTTCATTTGCCTCCTCGATTCCCATAAATGGACTTGTCTTTCTGTTTTTCTCATATAGTGCATTGGAGCAATCTCACTTCAAGTGGGACTGGGAGGTACCACTTACAATGCAGTAAAGGGTCATGGCCACCAGAGTATTACCGTCCACTTCAAATGGGAATGCTCCTGATAGTACATCTACTACAAAGCCCAAAATGTAGCCTACAAGACCCATCACCTTGTTTGGTCCAAGACCCAACAATACACAAACTCGGTCCCCAGGATGTCTTGTCATTATAGAATATTCCCACAATCATTAGTTTGTGATTACGAGAAATATGCCATGATTGTGACATGGCCACGCCTCCCAAGGTCCCACATGCAAAGGCAATCCAGGCACACGTCAACCTCAAAAAGGCACACGCCAATCACAGAAAGCACCTGGGGACATGGATTCAATCCAAAGCATCCATGTGTTCAGGATCTAGAAGGTTCCAACGGTCGGATGAAAGGTACTGACCCCAAAACCCCAATTGAGAGCCTATAAAAAGGTACCAAAAAGGTAGTTTTGGAGTTTTATTCCCTTTACTATATATATATATATATATATATATATATATATATATATACTAGCTTAGAACCCGTGCGATGCACGGGATTTTTTTTCAATATTATATGAATTTTTAATTTAATTTTAATTAAATTGATAGTGCATTTTA
>PHNY01298156.1:18158-35051 GCA_003724115.2 Anethum foeniculum
GCCGCGACAATGATGACTGACGTGATGAATGGCGTCTTTCTTGTTGTAGAATATGTAATAAACTTTGTAAATGTCTTGTACGAACCTGATGTGTTTTTGGATATTTGAGATGTGTTCTACTTGTTGAAAAGTTTTGAAGTTTGGTAATATATGTTGAAAGTGAAGCTGAGTGCAGTAGCTATGAATTTCCCTAGATTGATGTAGCAAGCCAATAGTGGTTTTACGTATGATGTCAGTACTAGATTGGAGATGCTGTTTGAAAGCATAAGAATCAAAATAACTTCGGAAATTTTAGTATTTCAACTTATACTTGGTAGCCTCAGGGAATGCAGTGAACGGTGGAGCTATGATAGACATATTCTGGAATTTAGAATGTAGAAAATATGTGGTGGAGCTATGATATTCGACATATTCTGGAATTTAGAATGTAGAAAATGTGGAAATGACGAACGTCTAAAGGTTCTCAAGAAATTCTAATATTAGAAGTCTAATTGTTACGATTAATGTTATATAATAAGAAACTCTTGTAAGTTTTGAGAAGATACTAATATGCAAGTTGTAAGTGACAGTATTCTAAAACTTGGAGCTGGTTTTGAGTATAAGAAATGGTGCAGTGGTTAGAAGAATGGCAGGATTGTTAGTATAGAAGCCAGGCTGTGCAGTTTGTAGACATTGTGCTAGAGGGGTTTTATGAAGAAGTTATAAGTTGACAGTATTCTAAAACATGGGATTGGTTTCTAGTAAGAAATAACTTTATAGTGGGTGCATCAAAGTATAGAAAAGCTCTCTTTTACTTTCCACCAAAAATCAATGAAAATGGTGATAAGAAAAAAAAAAATCAATGAAAATTTACTTACCTCATGTAGAATCTAAAGTAACTTTTGAAGTGGTACAAACTTAAATGTGTCATGTGCCTATATTTGCAATTTGGCATCAATTTAGTGCAGGTTTTCCGAAAAAGGAGAATAGATTCTTATATAAAACTTAATTAGCTGTCATGTTCTCATGTTCCTCCAACCCCCAGTTGTGAAAAAACAGTGACTACAAATGATTTATGTTTGTCCCAAATCAACCTTTTTTTCTTTCCTAACATCAACTTCTAGTCAGCCACTGGTATTCTTCTTCTGCTATATATACTCCTCTCCTCCTTTAAATAACAAGCAAATCAAGTCATATTTCTTCAACAGAAAAAGATACTCAAAACTATCAAGCTATGGAAAGCAAGGCGGGGAAAGTGTATGGAGCAGCAAGTGCAAAGAGCTTTAAAAATGACAGAGGGCCTATCCCAAGAAGAGGCCAAATAAAGTTGCGAATAGCAGCAACAGCTGTTCATTCTATTGTTTCTGTACTCTTAAAAGCTTCTTCAGATCACCAGCACTCTACTGGGAAACTTGGGAAACTTCTCTTTCGAGAGATTTGATCTGCATACTACCATATGCTCAACTCATAGTTGTTTATCTTTTCTTGATGTACTTTTGAGTCTTGTTATTTCAGTATAGATTGTAGTAAATGTAGAACTTTGTAAGCTTTGAGGCTCGGAATGTTGCAAGTACAGAATTACTTCTTATTGACTACTAGCTCAAATTTACTTATGTGATTGTAAATAAAAGCATTCTCATTTTAAGCTCTAAATTAACGAAGGTCCATCGTAAGAAACACAACTAAATACCAAAGCATCGACAGTCTATTTATTGTATGGCATCTGATTAAAAATAGCAAGATTCTGCACTTGAATCTGATGACAAACATACAGTAGATGGGGATATGCAGGCATAAACTTCTCAGAAAGATAATCAAACATGCCTACCATAATTTGCTCAGAAGTAGGTTCTGGACTCCGGAGAAGGGGAGTATGTTGAATTTACATTTCACACAGAAACAGGGTATACACTGGCTCTTTGTTCAAGCAATCGTTGTAAAGAGAGTCACCTTAAGCAATATCAACCTCATATATAGAAAAGGTCGTATAACCTGCTCTTGGCAAATATTTATCTGGATCCATAACAGAATTTGGTGCAAGATATCAACTTTTAACAGTGTTATTACCCAAAAATGCATATGAAGAAGTTATTCAGATTTCAGGGTTCGTGTTTTTATTAAGTACATTCGTAGGCTGCAGGCAGGTCTGTTGCTTATCGTTTGACATCAAAACATTGGCTGAGAGGATACAATGTACATTTTTCTAGACAAGGCTGAAGACTTGGCATTTGACAACCCATAATAATGCAAGTATAGAGGACAATTTTCTGCCCTTAACAATATGTAAATGACAGAATTATAAAACCTGGCACTGGTTTGCAGTATTGAGGACTAATAATTGGTTCATGGGATTGTTAAAACATTCAAGTGGCATTTTAAATATTTACAGAATGGTATAGACTCGTGGATTTTTCATCCAAAGTGTTAGTAATTAGATCCATTCATTCTTGGGTTGACACTTTAGAATAACCATCAAATTTATGTAAATACCATGTTTAAGGGTGGGAAGAACCAATCTTTTACAGAAAACGGAACCAATGTTTTACAGAAAAACACATTTTCGCTAACATGATCCTCCACTGTCCGTTTGTCACCAATCCAATGAGTACTCTCGAATAATGATGTTTTTTTGTTCTTGGATGGTTTGTAATCTGGTGAGTCACCTAGTGATACATGAGCAACACAACTATGACATCAATAAGATTTTTTAGTATATAAAACTAGGTTCATCCGCAAACATCAATCAAAGCGTACTGAATTCATCACTGCTATCAATGTACATTCCATGTGCTGAAGCTGCCTAAATCTGTACTTTTGACACAGCAGAAATTCTTATCCATGTGTTGATATCTAATAAGCATGTGTTACAAAGATTCTTGAGAAACATGGAGAACCATAACACCGATAGTATCGATCTTATCAATACTGAATTAACCGGAAGTTAAAATGCACACAGACACAGTCTGCTTATTTTTTATTACTGTTTTTCGGGGTTCCAACTTCCAACCAGACCAACCCTCGATCTAGCTGATAGCATGTCGACACTTGATTACCGTGCACTCTTCAAATTCAGGTTGGTAACATGATATAAATGGTTATATTATGTATAATTCAGTAAACAACAAGGTGTGAATACAGTTTTATTAACTACTAGAAAACTTGTCAAACAATTGTTTGTCAACACTGTTTAGACATTGTGTTTCGCCACAGATCAGCAGTATAAACAATGTAACGGCGTCTTGTCCCAGTGCAACTGAATTGAGTTCTTTCTATAGCTTGGCAGGCCCGCGAGGAGGATGCCAGCGAAATAGTTTGACAAATGACAATACAGATTCCTTAGAAATGGTACATGTCAATTTCGTAAACATGGCTCAACTACTGAAGTAGTTATTTAAGTATGTTTGATTTTTAACTTCACTAGGGAAACTGATTACTGATTCCAACATATATAAAGGAGGAAGTAAGAAGAAGTCTGGCATTATGCTATCAACGAATCCTGATTAGAGGTTCTCTTCGGACGATAAATTTAGCTTTTCACCTAACACGTTTGGAAGAGTTAGTGACTTGACGTTTTAAAGAAATCTTTTACCCACGGTCACGATTTCAAACATTCGATAGTCCATAACGTTGTTCCGAAATAGGCTAGATCCCAAATTTAAAAAATCTGCTGCAGAACATAAGGTAAATAACTGGCATGTATATGTTCCTCAACCCCCACCAAGGCGCCAATAAACAAAACATAAACTGCAAATAAACTTATTCTGTATTATATCATCAACTTGTGTCCAGCCTCTTATGTGCTATATAAACCCCCTATCAGAGGAATAGCAAAGCAAGTCAATCTCTTTGCTACAGCAATACAAAGCAAAAACATAGCCTCCAGTTTTCGGATAATAGTTCTTGAAAAGTAAACAATGGAAAGCAAAATGAGGAAAGCAGCAAGTGCAAAGAACACCAGAAGTAGCAGAGGGCCTCTACCGAGAAGAGGACAAATAAAGTCCACAATAGCATTAAATGCTCTTCATTCTATTGTTTCTGTTCTCTCAAGAGCCTCTTCAGATCACCATCACAGTACTAGAAAACTTGTTTTTTGAGAGATTGATCAGTATATATGCATAAATGATAGTTGTAATCTCAGTTGGCGAAAAGAAAATGATAAGTTAGATGTTATTTTTTTCTTCGCCTGTTTTGGATTATTGTTATTTCTGCACTCTTCTGTAGTGATGTCGAATTTTGAACTCTACATATAACAAAATGCTGGATAAAAATAGCTCTTACATTGATCATGTACAAAGTCACAGAATCATATGTTTCTGACCAAAACAAAGAAACAACTGAAATTGCAGTCATAATTTCAAGAACAGAAACTTCTGGGGAAGATTGTAATAGCATTTTAATCCGATGCTATGAGCTAACATAAGGCCATGTTGAAGACGAATACATAAAAATCAAACAGACTTCACATATTTATTGGCAATAAATAGAATATTAGTAATATGAAATTGCTGCAGTAAGTGCTCATGGTTCAGAGGCACACAAGGGAGAAAATGCAGGTTAAATCTTAGAAAAAAGATTAGTCATCCAACCATAAACTATTGTATACAAATGCAAATCACTCCTGATTGCATTATTTTTTTCATTATTAGCTGTCTGGATCTAAGAACAATTGTAGGAATTATACCATTAGATCCATTTTGCATTATCTACAGCCTTAAGTAGAGGCTTATAGCTTCATCCTCATTAACTCCCACCACACGGACGGCTGAAACCTGCATGTATTCATTATCCTAAAAGATGATCCTGCTTGATGAAAAAAAATTATAATATGCGAATGTGCACGTTCATTTTGCATAGGTATTTCCGAGGAGCAGATTAATTTATGTTAGAACATCAACTTGTCTGAGAATCTGATATAACAGATGGTTTAAGCTGTCATGCTCCGTAAGCCCCGCCAATCACAAGGATAAAATTTCACATGATTATTATTACTATGGGAGTCACCTTGTAATATATGAACCCCTGTCTAGAGAAAAGGCAAACCGCTCCTGCATAATGTAGAAATACTTCAAAACTTGATTATGCAAAAGAATAAAACATAATGTCTCTGCATTCACCACTGCTGAATGTTTCAGAGTTATTCGAGATGTTTAGGTAGTCTAATTACCTGTGGGATGCTTGACAGCCAGATTGTTTGACCTTAAAAGATTCGCAGAGAGGGCTTAACAACCCATTAATCTGATATACAAATGCTAAATGATGTGCATGCTGGTTCGAAAATCATTATTAAATTAAAATCTTGGAACTAACAGAAAAATAAAACTTGGCACTGGTTTGCAGTATCGAGGATTTTAAATGTTGTGGATGAGATTGTTAAAGAATTCAAGTGGCTATTCTATATGAATAAGGATGCAGACCCGAAGAATTTGTCGTCCAGGAGTGTAAGCTGGATTAATTTCATATTATAAACCTCCTATTTCTCAGCCATCGTACCCAGGGACCATTGCAACCTGCACGTGTTTACGACATTCAAATCTGAAATGTTTAAGCCGCTTTTTCATCATAAACTATAAAAATTCATCAATTGAAAAACTTAAATTTTTCAACCACGGTCAGAAGCTGGGACAAAAAAAGAGTTGGAGCAGAACATCTTTTGCTGGCATGATCCTCGACTGTCACCGATGGACAAACAACTGTGGAACTAATATGAATTTTCTGCTGAGGGCTTGAACAGGTTGTACTCTGGCCAGTCAGCTTGTGATATTTAAATACAACAACCTGACACAACGATAAGATTTTCTAGTTTAAAAGTAGGCTATCACTGCAAACGTTGTCAGATGCATAATGATATTCTTACAGGTTACATGTGCTTTAAGCCGTCTGCATCCGTACATTCGACAAAGCACATGTTATCAGCCATGTGTAGAGATATCACAAGCATGTGTATTTTCCAAATTTGATAGGAAGATCTCTGAAAAATATGGGGAGCCATAACAGAAATACTTGTTGTCAATCTTACGAGTCCATAATAAACTGTGAGAATATTGGGAATGGCAAAGAGTCGAACCTGATACCCTCGCCTACAAGAGCTATGATATCATGTTAAATAACTAGCTTTTTCCATGAAGAAGATGTATTTAGGGTCGGAACATGAGAATCTGTCACCTAGGATCCTAGATCAAATAGCATGTTTTCACTTGATTATCGCGTCAAATAAGACCTTTAAAACGTTCACCACGATAACATGACATAAATCGTTACTTTACATTCATTGTTATTGAGGTGTCTATACAAATTTATCAACTACTAGGAACCTTGTTAGATCCTTCCTTAGAAAATTGTTTGTCAGTGAAGAAGCAACACAGTTTAGATATTGTGCTTTTATACACATCTGCAAGTTGAAATATGCAACGGCGTCTTGTCCCAGTGCAACAGAAACAGATTCTATCTATAGCTAGGCGGGGCAGTGGGGAGGCACGCCAGCGAAATTATGACTTGACAAAGATTCCTTAGAAATGGTAAAAGTCTAATTTTTGAACACGACTCGACTACTGATATTGTTATGCTATAATATGTAAACAAGTGGAAACTATGCATGTGAACACTGATCTGTGATTTTGTTTAAGAATGAATATATTTAACATTGGTATGGACAAGTGGTTAGCTCAAATATTAACATATAAGCCTATATGCTGTATGCATGTTAAATTTTTTACCTAACTTGTTTCGGGAGACTTGGTCATAGACCCCCCATTACCGGATCTTCACCCCCCCCACAAAACTAAGGAATTCTAAATATCTTGACCAAATGAACCAGAAAGAGAAGAAGAAGACAGTACCAGCTAATTTTTCTGCTTCCTCAGTTGTTCCCACTTGATTAGCCATGGTCAATGAACATATCGTAAAAAGTTGTTCCTCGAACTGCTTTGTCCCTTTTCTGCAATGCGATGAACAGGAAAGATCTCATGCCTTAATTTATTTTTACATAATATCAAAGCTCTTTTGATCCTCGTATGGAACTCTTATCTAGATGAACGGGAACGATCTTATGCCTCTATTTATTTTAACATGATATCAAAGCTCTTTTGATCCAACAAAGTCTCGTCTGGAACTCTAATATTTTCAAATATTTATTTCGGACACTAGGATTGAGTGTTGCCAAATCGATAGACTCGTAGCCATCTAATCTTCGATTTTAAAAAAGTTAGAATCTGCTTAACTAGCTGTCATGTTCCTTATCAACCCCACCAAAAAAAAAGAAACATAGACTGCAAATTAAATAAGTTATTCTGTCTTATACCATCAACTTTTAGCTAGCCACTGGTATTCTGATGTGCTATATAAACCCCCCATTAGAGGAATAGCAAACCAAGTTATCTCTCTTCATCAAAACAATACAAATTACCACCAATTTTCAGACATAAATTCTTGATAATACAATGGAAAGCAAGATGAGGAAAGCAGCAAGTGCAAAGAGTACCAGAAGTAGCAGAGGGCCTCTACCGAAAAGGGGCCAGATAAAGTCAATAATAGCATCAAATGCTCTTCATTCTATTTTTTCTGTTCTCTCGAGAGTCTCTTCAGATCAACATCACTCTACTGGAAAAATAATTCTTTAGAGATTGATTTGTACATGTATATATGCATGAATGATAGTTGTTATATCTCAGTGAGAAAAAAGAAAAAGAAAAATAGTTAACTTCTTTTCTTCTGTTATAAATCCTTGCTATTTTAATATGCTTCGTAATGAGGTAAAATTTTGAAACTCCACAAATAGTAAAGTGCAGAAAGCTTTCTCACATTGATTAGCTATAAACTCAGAAAGATATCCGCGACCAAAATATAACGAACCACTTTTTGTGTCTATTTACAAACAAAAATTGGTCGTAAATAATCAAAATATGGATTAGTTGTTTGAAAATATGTATGAAGTGGTTTGCCAACATGGCATGTGATGCCAAATATTAAGAAACTCAAATGTTATAACCAACCAACTATGTTGGTCGTAAATGACACTCATTTGCATGTCATTTACGACCGTTGGGTCAAAAGCGGCCCGTTTTAAAACGACCGATATTGTCGGTCGGTCGATAGTCGTTTTTAACACCATTTCCAACTGTAAGGACTATTTATGAACATTTTTCAGTCATTTATGGCCCCTTTTTTTGTTGTAGTGCTACATAAATGCAAGTTTCTCTAACTTTTAAGTACTGTTTGGCTGATTGCATTACTTTTTCCAATATTAGCTGTCGAAACTGAAGAACAAATATCACAGATCCATCCTCCACTCTTACCCCATTGACGGCTGAAAGCTGCACGTGTTCAGTAGTAATAACTGCAAGATCATTGTTTAACTACATAAAGAAAAATCATGGGTATTTTAAGTTGCAAATTAGTCATGCAAGGCAGACCAACTTGTTTAGAGCCAGGAAATAAGAATCTGGTATACAAGATGGTTTTGCTGGCATGATCCCTGCACTTGTTTTGATTCTATACACCCACATAATTTTCCTTACAGATGGCATCCATATTCAGTCCCCATGGACAACTGCAACCTGCACGTTTTTTTATACAAATCTTAAACGTTGACTCATTATTTTGATATGAACTACAAAATGAATATGCACGTCAATTTACTGGTTAAATTTACTACGTCTAAAGTGGATATTGGCTCATCTAATCACTTTTTTGGGTTGAAATACAATGTCTTGGCTTGAGTAGGGACGTAAATGAGTCGAAATGTTTGCGAGCTACTGATGTGTTTATTTATATCAACCGCAAGCGCACGGTGTCTATTGCTAGTACAAAGTGACAAGTACAGGTCGAATTCACGAGGAGACATGTTCTATCAACTTCAATCCAATTATTTCAAATTGTTCCAGAACTAAAATGATTATTTTGAGAAATTTAGCTAACTAAGAATTAAATCTAAATTAACACTGAACTATTAGATTTTAAACAAGGAACTAAAAATATAGGGCAATCAGATCCACCATGCTTACACAATAATCGGCTCCTAAGTTAAAGAAACTAAAGTGGTCATGCAACTAGAGCTTGTTAATCTCTCTCAAGTATTAACACTCTTGAAACATGCTTACACATTAATAACTTTTGGTAATTCAATTAATTAGGCAATTAAAGCAATGTTAATCTCTCTCGAGTATTAACGCTCTCAGAAATCCAATGATGCTCTCGCACTCAAATTCAATTATGCTAATCGTATGTGTGCCTCTAGTAGTACATCTCTCGATCATACTCCTATTCGCATAGAATTAATTCATGATATCGGCCAATTACACAAATTAAATATCAAAACATAATCAACTAGAATTAGCCATAACCAATCAAAGTACTGTGAAAATCATGCCAAGATTATAGTGCAAACATGACTTCCCCTTCTATGCCCTAGAACAACTACTCTCTAATAATTAAACAAGTAAAGCAACAAAGACAAGAAAAAAGCATAATTAAACTAATAAGAACAAAGAAGAAATTTAGATAAAAAAACTTGAAATCTTCACTTCTGTCACAAGATAAAAATCAATGGCTTCTCTCTAAGTTCTCAGTATATAAACCCTAACTATTCTACGTACTCTCTTCTAAACTAATAATATTTACTTGTCTAAAACTCCTCATAAAATCTGATGTCTCTTCTATTAATACAAGTATTTTATTCTTCTAATAAAATTACAAGTCAGACTTCTAAACCGAGTATGATTCTTTTGTTAAAATTCGTAGCTCTATGTTTTCCTCTGTTTCTGGGCTGATCCAGTTGGATTCTCCTTACTGGACCATCTCTGAAATAAAGAGAATTCGTAAACTTCGAATGGGCTGTAAGATCGTCAGAAACGGACTTCTGGAACTCAAGATATGGCCCAAACAGTATTTGTAGCTCGCGTAGCCAACAATTCCGAATTTTCATTTCCAAAATAGCTCTTTTTCTCCGAACCCTTCCAAGTCTAGAAATTCCTTGTATCCTAAAATAAAACATCAAAACCTATTAAATAAAAATCCAAATCAGTGCAAAACATAATTAATATGAGAATGATATCATCTAAAATATATATCAAAATATACTCAATTAGCTACTCGAACACGGCTCGTAAAATATTCGAATTCGGATAGGTAATGGATCGAGCTCGAGCCATTCGAATTCTTTACTGAGGTGAGCTCGAGCTTCAAATTACTTGGCTCGTAAAGTTCGCGAACCTTATCGAGCCTCTATTATTTTTAATTTTTTATTATAAATATATTTTTACATAAATATCCATTATTTTATTTATATTATATATATTTAATCGAATCGAACTCGAGCTGAACTGATCATATTTCGAGTTTTTGTCAATATTTGGTGAAATCAATTCGAGTTTTCGAATCGAACCCGAGCTTATCGAACATTTTACGAGCCGATCTTCGAGTTTGAAATTAACTGCTTGATCGAACTCGAGCTTGAGGCCGAATTTTTTTATCGGATTTGAGCCGAGCCTAATGACTTTCTTTATGTAATATAGCTTGCGATATTTCTAAATTCTTAAAGGAGGATCTCTTGGAAACCCGTAAAGAAGACAAATGTCAATCTTAGAAATTCTAATTCACATGCGATGATCTAACCTACATAGTCGTTCTTATTATTTTTTTATAGAGATTGTTTTTACGGTTCAAACAACGTGATAGACAACATTTTGCAATTTACTATTGCGACAATTAAAACACAACCTCTAAAAAAGTTCAACATAATTACGTGATATAAATCGCTGTATATACAATATAGCCATTTATATAGTCTTATATTTTTTTATAGAGATTATTTTTACAGTTCAAACCGCTTAACGTGTTGCCACTTGAATATTACGACCAAATACAACCTCTAAAAGAGTTCAACATTTAACGTCTATACTTTATATACTGTTGTAAATATTGAAACTTCTATAAACTTTTATCAACTACAAGGAAACTTGTTAGATCCTTCTTTAGATCATTGCTTGTCCGTAAAGAAGCAACACTGTTTAGACATTGTGAATTGGACCAATTGGTACACAAATGCAAGTTGAATGATGCAACGGCGTCTTGTCGAGTGCAACAGAAACAGGTTCTTATTATATCTAGGCAGGGCGGTGGGGAGGCACAACAGCAAAATTGTTTCACATGACAAAGATTCTTCAGAAATGGTACAAATATAGTTATGTTGTAATATATAACAGTTACTGGTTTGTGTTTTTCTTTTTTTGCCGAGTCACTGGTTTGTGATTTTTTAGGAATGAGAATATAATTCACATTATAAAAGATAATTTTAGTATATACTGTAATTTTTCAAAATATTATCACCAGGCTAACAATGAAACCTTACTAGAGGTTTTCTTTTTGACTATACATAATAAGCGCTTCACCAACACGTTTGAGGGGAGTCGGTAACTTAACATATTATGGTTTCTAAGTTCAAATCTTAAGAACACACTTTGAGGAGAGTTGGTAACTTAACATATTATGATTTCTAAGTTCAAATCTTAATAACCCAATATTGTTGTTCCAAATATGGGCTCCTAGTCATCAATTCAACATATGGTAGAATCTGAAGCATCTAAATTAATTAGCTGGCATGTTCCTCAATCCTTCACCAACATAAAACACATGACTTGAAATAATTTTTTCTTGTCTTCTATTATCAAATTTCCAGCCACTGGTATTCTTATGTGCTATATAAACCCTCTATTAGAGAAATAGCAAACAAGTCATTCTTATCATAAAAGCAATACTAAAGCAAAAGAACAACAGCCAGTTTTAAGATACTAATTCTCGAAAAAACAAGAAGAAGAACAATGGAAAGCAAGATGAGGAAAGCAACAAGCGCAAAGAGTACCAGAAGTATCAGAAGGACTCTACCGAGAAGGGGCCATATAAAGATAATAATAGCAACAAATGCTCTTCATTCTATTGTTTCTGTTCTCTCAAGAGCCTCTTCAGATCACCATCATTCCACTGGAAAAATTATTTTTTGATTTTGATCTGTATTTATATTAGCATAAATGACAGTTTTTATCTCAGTTAGCAAAAAGATAGTTGCGATCTCTTCTCATTCTAATTTTACTTGTAATTTCAGTGCACTTCTGTAATGAGGCAGATTGCAGAATAAAGAATGCTCTCTAACTCTCGTACTGATCACCGACGAACTCATTGAAATATATATCCAATCCAACAAAGAAACACTGATATAATATGAAAATGGCTATTTGCAGTTGCAATGAACAAAGATAAGATGATGCAGGTAAAGAATGGAGCTTCAAAACCTTTTTACGCACTAGACCTGATTGAAAAGCATTTCTTTCTAATCAATAATTCAAATGCCTTCAAGAAAAATTTGTTACAACGTGAGGCATGAACTGTTAATTCTTGAAAATGAAAAGAGTAGTTGCTTAAAGTCAGCATCTCACTATTAAATATTTTTTAAATTGGGGATATTTTTGTGTTTTATATCATTTATTAATTTAAGAAATGAAAAGAAACAGGACTATTGCATTAGGAAGGAGATGAACCTAAGTCTACTGCTTGGATGCCAATTATCCTAATAGCTGGACTACAAACGCTAAATGTGCAAGGTTTGTTCTAAAATGGTATGCACATGATAATTATTGTAGCTATTTTGATGATTTAAATAGCATCCTTGTCTGAAACTATGAGTTAACAGTAAGGCCATCATAAAGATTGATGAATTAATGATACAACATAGAGACTTTACATATTTCTTGGTCACTTGACAACTATAGAACTATATGAAAATGGTGATATGCATCTTGCTGCAGTAGCACATGCTTCAGAAGCATACAAAATAAAAGAAATGCAGGGCTTGACTCTTGGAAACAAGAATAGTTACTCCAACAATAAAAATATTGGATACAGATGCAAGTTGCTCTAAATGCTCCTAATTGCATTGTTCTTTTCAATATTAGCTGTCAAGATTTTAAAAGAATATGAAACAAATTGTACCATAAGATCCATTATGTATTATCGCTTCATGCTCATCAACTCCCCTCACACGGACGGCTAAAAACCTGCACGTGTTTATTATCAGCATGCATGATACTGCAAGACCATTATTGTTTTGATTACACACACACACATACATATATGTCAAATTGTATTGTTATTTCCAAGGAGAAAGATAAATCATGCAAGAAAGCTGGCTAGATAAGATTCTGATATAACCGATGGTTTAGCTGGCAGGCTTCCCAAGCCCGCCAATTACAAAGATAAATTTTAGTTTATTGGAATTATAATGAGAGTCACCCTGTGTATATAAACCCTATTGGTACAAGGCAATGAAACCTCCTACTCTTCATCTACGGCAACAAGCCAACAACAATAATAGTGCATTAAATTAACTTAGAAAGGTGATTATGCAAAGCAAGATGAATAATGTCTCTGCAATAGCACCTGCAGAAAGTTTTAGAACTAGAAGGTCTCTTCCAAAGAGGGGACAAATAAAGTTGAGGATAGCAACTAATGCTCTGCATACAATCGCCTACGCGCTATCAAAGACCTCCAATCACCACCAATTTAATGGAAAACTTACTGCAGAAACTTTCAGAAGTAGAAGGTCTATACCAAGAAGGGGACAAATAAAGTGCAGGATAGCATCTAATGTTCTTAATTCAATTGTCTATGCGCTATCAAGGGCCTCCTAAAATCACATGCCGATTTGATTAAACTACTTATTATTGAAATGCTTTATTTTATTGTATATAATATGTATGAGTAGTAATTTAGTTGTTACTTTCAGTTATTATTGGTATTTGAAATAAGTGATTATGAACTGAGGATAGTTTAATAAAAAGGATGTTTAATTTTTTGAATCTAGGGAAAATTTCAGATGTTTGCAGCATTTAATTGCAGGGTGCACTCACAAAAAATAAACCTTTACGACTAGAGTATGGTATATGCTACCTACCAGTACAACTTACTATTTTGTAGTAATTTGTTTCGTGTTATCAGAACTACAGAAAAGGGGATGGAAGAATCATAACTAAATTTTAGGCGATAACAATTGCAGAAAGAGCCAAAAAGGGATAGTATAATGCAAGTGCTACAAGCTTGGTGGTTCTGCAATCATTGATTAAGATAAGCTTACTATTTAGTTAAAGTATTTTTGTAGGACGGTAGAGTCAACAAAATAAACTAATGCTCCAGCTTGGTAGGATGGGTGTGTCCAGTAAGACTATAAGACTGTAAATTACGAAATCAGCATTATTGTTAAAAGGTAAGGTACAAAAGGAGCAAGGCAAACAGTTAGCAATAAAAAGAAAAATGAACAAGGCAAGCAACAATCATGAGAAACTAAACCATCAGAGTTGAAGTTTACCATATATTTTTCCCCGTCTCTAATACTAATGCCAGCTAAAAGGAAGAATGTATTATGTGCCTGCAAAATTTTAAATAAAGCATCCCGTTAATGCATAACCAAGTGATTGCTAATTCAAAAAAAGATAGTCAGTACCGCAACTTGCATAAGATTGGATTATCATAGTTTCATCATTGCAAACATCATCAGTGCATAAAGATTCCTCCTAAGATATCATAATGTACTTCCTCTCCATGTGCTGAAGCCGCATTCGTATATTTGCAAAGCACGGGGGCTTGGCATGTAGCTGATAAATAAAGCCCATTTGTGATTTCCGATGTTAGATCCCCGAGAACATGGATAGCCCTTCTGTATATAGCTGTCAAAAATAACAAATACATATAAATAATTCTCACCATTAGATCATTACCATGGTTGATCCTCGTTTACATTATCAAAAAATATAATCTTTGTGCTGATCCATTTACCTGTAAAGAATCTACACGTGTTATTACGTACCAAGAAGCCATAATAAAAATTAACTGAAATCATCTGTAATGTCATAGGAGTATTATTTATGCAATGAAGCAATGTAATGAAATCAAGCTGTCTCAAGTTGGGGAGAACGGAATCTTCTGCAGCAGACACTGTTGCTGGCATGCTCCTAACCCCCATAAACTAAAAGAATATTTAAAAAGCTGAGCCAGATAGACAGTTCCCAAGCCACTGAGGAGTCACACTTCTGTTATATAATATGCACAATGGATTATGATTTACTCATTATTGAGTTCTCATTCCATATTTAATTGTCAAATGTTTTATGTTTGATGAATAACTGATAATATATAGTTGTGTTTTTATCGCATTAGTTGATGTTTCCCTTGAAAACATGGATAACCTTCTCCATATCATCTATATAACTGCTAATAACTCCACAAATTCTTGCCTCAACGTATGCTATTATTTAACTGTACACATACAGAAGAACAGTTCTTACTATAGATCACTTCTGTACAATGCTTAGTTCTCGTTCACTTTGTTCATTAATACTCCAGATTCTAATACACATGTACCTGTAAATCTTGTGCATTCACTAAAAGCAAATCAAAACCAGTATTCAGTCACATTAACTAAATTCACCTACATTGAAATTCTCAATAAGTCAACTCATTACTAAATAACCAAATCGTCTCGGGAGAAAGGAATCTTCTGTAACAGACAATTCCGCTGGCATGCTCCTCAACCCCAACCAATAGAAATAAATAAATTTCAAAAATACTTGTGCACCAGATCAACCCTTTCCCACTTGTACTTCGACGAGTCATTTGTAATATATAAACTCCCCAAAGCACAAGCAAAAAACCTACTGGTATTCATTTGAAATAACTGATATATTAGTCTCCAAATACAACTTTTATCAATTCCAGAGGGCTGCTGAATTCAGGATTAAGCATGGGAAGCAAGATCTTTAATGTACCAGAAGCAGCAATTGCAAAAAGATTCAGAAGTAAAAGACCCCTACCTAAGCGGGGGCAAGTGAAATCAAGGATGGCCGCGATTGTCATTCATTCAATTGTTTCCATGCTTTCAAGAACCTCTAATGATCACCATCACTCTAGTGTAAAACGCTATTGATTGAGGTGAAAGTCATCCAAGGTTGTTAGTGTAGATAGAGTGCTCATAAAATTGTACTTCTCTTCTCCTTCATGTTTTTTTTTATATATCCTTTTCTCTTTTGTTTTTTTTTTTTTTTGATTGCTTCTTCTGCCTGTAATTCCGTTAATATCAGAAATACAGGTATACTTCAGATAAGGAACTCCAGAGATAATGGGACTAGAAAAACAAGCAAGTGCATACTTATATCATGAGAGTATATTTGATACCTAAGAACTAACATCTTAGTTTGGATCATAGGAAGACAGCAAGTTCTACAATAGAACAAATTTGCTACTTTTATATAGTATTGCTTGAACTTACCACAAAACAGAAGATAAAAGAATCCCATGCATATTAACAGTCAGGATTATACATGCACAGACTCCAAATACTTCACTTAAATCAAATATATGGTATGATACCATTTCCCACTTCTCAGACTAGCCATTTCAGCAAACTGAAGTACAGACATATAGAATATCACTAGGTTATGATTTAGCACCTCCACTAATAAACTTAACGCTATACTGCAAACAACACATATAGTAAGTCTGAAGATTAACATAGTGAACTATGATTGAGTCGCCGTTATATATCACCTTAAGTGGTAAAAAAGAATCTTTTGAACCAAGGGTACCTGATTTACCCTCATTTCAGATTCTTTAACAGCTCAAAACAAAAGTATAAAAATATATGAAGTGTATTTTTAAGAATGCATTTGGAAGAAATATTGCTTTATTCATATAGGAGCATGTTATATATTACTGACAGGTGAAACTAAAACAATTAATACCACAAAAGATAGTGAACCATGCTGCATGGCATGAAACAACTTCTAAGTTCATCTATAATTTCTTTGAAATTTGCCGAGGGTTTGAGGATGGGTTTACATTGCACTGTCACATTTGCAGATCGTATAAGATAAACTA
>PHNY01298156.1:35116-46541 GCA_003724115.2 Anethum foeniculum
GAATTCAGAAAAAGAATACACCCCAAGTTACATAAATACATCTGATCAATCCAACGACCTGATCTATTAATTCCACCCTTCTGTGATCTCTAAAACCACAAAGCAATTTAACAAAGTCATATGCCCATTTCTCGCCATTCTGTGCATACTCCTTGACCAAGTTAGAGCCCTCCTACCAGAATTAAATTGAATCTCACCAGAATTTCCCCCTAGGCTTCTAACAGATATCCACGTGAGTTACTATTACTCACTGTCTGAGTACCAAGTTAAGAAATGTCATCTTCCTGTTTATTAGGTATTTCCATCATCCGATCACTCAAAAATTTCAGATTAAAATAAATTTCTTTACACTCGGGATGAGATACATCATCAGCAAAAAAGTAATGAATGGCCCCTCTAAGTTGAGTCCAACTGGAACCAGGTTCCTTGTCTACTATTTTTGCTTTCATTCTCCTTCGCAATTCACCAACAACATTCCACATGCCAGCAGAAGCATAAAGATTGGAGAGAAGAACAAATGCCGAGTCATTTCCAGGCTGCAGCTCAAGTAGTTTACTTGCCGCGAATTGTCCTAGATCAATGTTTCCATGAACACTGCATGCTGATAAAAGAATTTGCCATATACGGGCATCAGGGAGAATAGACATTTGAGAAATAGTCCTTTCTGCCTCTTCAAGGAGACCGACTCGACCTAGCACGTCAACTACACAAGCATAGTGTTCTAAACATGGGACAACTCCATGAAGATTAAACATGGAATTCAAGTGATATTTTGCTTCACTTACCAGTCCTGCATGACAACAGGAACTAAGAACGCTGAGGTAAGTTATCTCATCAGGTTGCATCCCACGTTCAGGCATTGCGCTTAATAAATTGTACACTTCATTATATCTGCCACATTGAGCATATCCCATCATCATGGCATTCCAAGCTGCTATGTTGTGTTGATCTTCATCTCTAAAAGCTGTCTCTGCATCACCTATACTTCCACACTTGCAATAAGCATCTATAACAGCACTCCTAATAAATATATTTTTATCCATACCCAATTTTAGAACCAGAGAATGAAAAGTTTTCCCATGATCTAAATTTGTCAAAAGGCCGCAAGCTTTGAAAAGCATAGTAAAAGTCACATGATCAACTGCCAAGCATAAATTCCATCTCTCTTCAAATATATTCAGAACATCAACATGGCAGCCAGCATGGATACATGTACTCAGCATTGCATTAAGATGTACAGTATTCACATAATCAATCTCAGAAAACAGTCTCTTTGATTCAGTAATCGCATTGCATTTTCCATATGATGTCATTAAACAGGTCTGCATGGATTCATCTGAACTGAAGCCAAGCTTGACTATAATAGAATGGATTTGCATTGCCTGCTTTGGTGAATTAGTAAGCGACGCTGCTCCAAGAACACTAGCAAGAGTATATTTATTTATCTCTACTTGAGACTTCTGCATTTCGGAAAACAATGCAATAGCTCGATCTGCAAATCCATTTTCAGTATAACACCTTATCAAAGCATTCCAAGAAACAGAGTCTTCAAACATCATTTCATCAAACAACCGTTCAGCATCACCTATTTCCCTACACTTCCCATACATAAAAATCAAAGCACCACAAACAGACGCCTCACTCAAATTCCCATCCTTACAACAAAAACCATGAATCTGTTTCCCCCATCCTAACACACCCGTCCCTTCAATCACCGACAAAGTATTAGTGATACAAAACTCATTAATCTCCAAACCTCTACCAACACACATTTTAAACAAACTAAAAGCCTCTACACCATCATAAGCAACATAAATCCTCCCGGACCACGAAACCACATCGGGCCTCGGATTTTCATCAAACACCTTAACTGCACAATCCTTATACCCAAACCTACCATACATATTCATAAGTGCATTATTAAGATAACTTGAACACCCACATAAAAATCCAATCTTTACCAAAAACCCATGAATTTGCTCCCCCTCAACAACATCAAACAACCCACCAAGCATACCACTCAAACAAAACTCATTAATTTCCAACCCTAAACACCTCATTTTCAAGAACATCATTCTAGCCTTACTAAACCACCCATTCAAAACATACCCATTAATCATAGCAGTCCAAACAACACAATCAACCACCAAACAGTCCTCAAAACACTTCTCACCCTCATTCACAAACCCTAATTTACAGTAATTCTCAATCAACCCACTAACAAAAAACACACTAGAAAAAAACCCCATCTTGAAAAACACACAATGAGCCACCACATTTTCTTGAAAACTCACACAAGCACTAATCAAACAACTAGGTGTAAACCCATCACAAGAAAGACCCATTTGCCTAAACCTGTTAAAGATTTCAAAAGCGGGTCCGGGTCGGGTTTTTTTAGCATACCCAGAAATTAAAGAGTTGAAAACAACAGTGTCAGGGTGGCGCGTGTCATTTAAGTAAAGGGTGGCGCGTGAGAAGTCATTAGAGTGTGAGAAGTGAGAGATGAGAGTGGAGGATAAAAAGTGGTCAAGAAATGAGCCTGATTTAATGAAGAGAGAATAGATTGAGTCAGTGAGAAGAGGGGAGTTGTAAGAGAGAGATGATTTGAGAGCTTGTGAGTAGAGGTTTTGGTTGAGGAGAGATTTTAAGGTGGTGGGAGAGAGAGTTTGAGGGACTTTCATGCATGCAACTATTTTGTGTTGTGTAATTGTGTTACTTGTTTGTGTAGTTGTGTACTTGTGTTTGAGTTTTTGAAGTCAAGAGTTTGTTTTGAGAGTGTGGTTTTGTAATAATTTGATTAGGAGAATCTTGAAGAGTGTCACTTGGATGTTTTTAAGGTGTATCACACTTGGATGTTTTTAAGGTGATATTGATACATAAATTGTACTTATAATTTTTTTTGAAAGAAATTGAAAATTTGACTGAACTGTATTTTTTGACAAATATGGCTTATAGCCTTACAAGTGAGTATCTGTTCTAATAAATTCTCGCGGTGACTGAACTGTATTTAGAATTGTACTCCCTCTGTTTGGAAATAATAGTCACTTGACTTTTCTGCAAGTACTTTTAAGAGGTTTGACTACATAGTAAAAAATATTTTTTCTAAAATTTTCTTTTTGTGAATAAAAGTAATAAATTAAAACTTTTAATCACAAAAAAAATATTTAAAAAATAATAATATTTACTATATGGTCAAATCTCTTAAAACTATGTGCAGAAAAGTCAAACGACTATTATTTCCAAACGGATGGAGTATATTAAAGTGTTGTGTTGTGTTTGTTTACTTGAGAATTAATATATGAAAAATGATTGTTTCTTTTGCTTTAGTATTGCTTTGATTAGGTGAATGACTTGGTTTTGCCATTTATTTAATGAATTTGGGCGGGTTTTTATAGCACATGAATGGTGTTCCAATAATTTTCTAGCCAGTTTTTAAATTACTAATAGTATTACAATAATATTTATTTTTAAGTAGTATCTTAAAAAAATTAATTAATAGAATTAAAAAGTATTCCAAACCTAATATCCTTTCTTCTCTTTCTACCCTTCAGCCGCGTGTCTCATCTGAGGGGCTTTCATCGGCTTTTACCGGTGAAAAACCCCAATCTTTTCTTCTTTTTGTTAGTTTTGATTCATCTCTTGTTATTATTCAATAAGTTCCCAATTTATTTGGGTTTTGTTTTGTCTCTCCTTGTGTTAGAGTTTGATTTTCATTTAACGGGATTCTAGATCTGCAGGATTTTCATGGTATTGATTCAGTAGGTTCACGTGGTGATGCATATGTGGTCAATTGCTCAAAACAACCGTTGGAGAATTACATTGTGTACATATCTCTTCAAAAAATCGTTTGGTTATCTGTCCAAGATGGAAGAATTCAACAACGATATGATTATGCGTTTGTTCAATTTCGATCATATGTATAGATGTCGTATGACTTTTCATTATTGAATTATTTTCCTTCTTAAAAAAAACAATTAATTAATATTTCATAATAAAATATGAGAGACATCATCTTTCTTTCTTAAAACTAAAATAATGCACTTTTACTTTAAGATATTGAATAAAAAATATTGTTAGAGATTTTTGTGATTATTCTAAACTATTAAGAACTACTCTATCTGTCCCTTTCAATTCTATACATTATCCTTTTTTGGATGTCCCATTCATTTCTATACATTTCAAAAATTACCAAAAATGGTAAAAATTTATAATATAAAAATCCAACCACATCCACTACTTTCCTCTACTACACCCACTTTATATATAAAATATTAACCCGTCCCACCACTTTACCCATTTTTCTTACTTTTTCTCCTTAAATTACACTTTTTCTTAACCTCCGTGCCCAAACCAAATGTATATTACTCCACAGGACGGAGGGAGTAATATTTATATATGCATAAGGAACGAATTAAGATTTTATTAGAGTTATTTTTTCGATTCCCACTGAAAAAGATGTTTGTATAAGATAATAATAATGAGTTAAGTTCTATGGGGACCGGTATTTCTTTGGAGACCTTTGAGATCATATATGTTTTGCAATCAAAACAATACATAACCTATTATTATACGTGGTACCTTCTATAAATATCACTATTTTATTGAAAATATTGAAAATAACTTACATTTGACGAGCAGAACATGTATGTTCTGCAATATGAATATAAGTTCTGCAAACTAAACAGATTTTTGTAGGATTACATATTTTGCAATGTTATACTTCAAAATATATGTAATGTTTAGATTTTCAATAAAATAACAATCCTTATAGAACATTATGTACAAAATAACATGTTTTGCAATGATTTTATACAAAATTTTATTTGCAGAACATAAGCATCCTAAAGGTTGCAATAAAAAGTCGATCACCATAGATATTAACTATATAAATATTTCAAGTTCAGAGATATCAAATTTAGTATCAAAATTTAATTCCAAACATTTAACAATTTGGGATGATGTTATTGGGAGATTTACGTGATTGTAGAGGTTCAACTTTATTAATTGATTTGTATTAGATCAATGACACATGATATTCGAGCCACATTTTGGATTCCAGTTTGGTATTTTTAGTATTTTCTTTTTATATTAGTAGCGGGTTGAGGAACATGCCACCAATATAAGTTAGTTGCTGCAGCAGATTCTACCCTTTGGAATTTGATCCCTAGAACCCCAAATTTGGAACAATAGTGATAAGTCCTTAGATTTCCCTAAAATTTTCTCCTTCTGGATCTGGGCTGGCATTGGTCTAGGACGTCCGAGTTGGGCTGGGATTGGGCTTTGTGATTACGAAATGCCAAATGGATGTTTAATATCCCGGGGCACCTCCGACGTCGAGGTATATATTTTAAAGGTTATTTAACACTGTGCATCAGAGTGTCCGATCTATATTTTAAGTGTTCAGATTAAATTTTTTTCCGATCCGCAAAAATTTTTAGCGGAATGCGGAAAAAACCTTAAAATACTAATACAAGGTTCTGGAAGCAGTGTGTCACATAAGGTTTATATAGCACCGGATTGTCAAGGATTAGCATTTAGCACCCATATTTTAAATTTTAAAATATTTAAATCCAAAAAAAATACGTCATACGCGATCCTAACTTCAACCGAGATCTCCTGATTCTTTAACCTCGGTGACTCGAACCAGATTAATTAGAGAGAATCTTTTTTGGAAATATAAAGAAATTATTGTGACGTTTCTTGGAAATTAAATAAATATACTTTATTTATTTCAAAATACACGTGTAGTCCGACTTTGTGCACATTTATATTAAGGTGCATTAACGTCATGGCTAATATATTATATTTTTAAATTTTCTAATTGAAATTTAATATTTGAATTTTTATTTAATATAGAATTAAAAAAATAATTTATGTATTTATATGATTAAGACACTTTAAAATACGTGTACAAAACATATATTTTGAAATTCGAAGAAAATTAAAGTCTCTACATGATACAACCCGCTTCAAGCACGGTACCAAATCAATTTTTATAACAACAATCCAATTTTGAATAAAAACTAATCACACGAACTTTGTACAATAGAACATGAACATTGTTTCAATAAACATACTTTTAATTAAATAAAGAATAAAGTATTCCTAAAAACTGAAAAAATATATTTAAATTAGAGTACAATCAGCAAATCTGAAAAGAAATTAGTGAGAAATATTGTAGGACTAAGATAATGTTTAGTGTCAACGAAGATAACTTTAAAAACACTTTACCTGAACAGAGGTCTCATAATTTCAACCCATTGAACACTGTCCATTCTTGCATTGAGTTGCGGGCTTGTCCTGCTCCTGCCCAACCAATTACGCTGCTCCTAAATTTTTGAACGGTTGTTTTACGGTACAAGAACACGTATTAAGGGCTAAGTTTTACTACCTCCGTCCCCTGACTAGAATATATATGGGACGGGGTTCGGCACGCATTTTAACGCTCATTTCTAACATAGTTTTATAAATAATTTTAACTTTTTTTTTCTAAATAAAAATTTAACACTTGAAGTTTAATTCAAAAAAAAAAAATTTAAAAATGAATTACAGAAGCCTACTTTATATTCATCTTAAAATGTGTGTCGAACATTAAAAAAATTATGTATACAATTCAGAGGGACAGTGAGAGTATATATTTAATTTGTTTTATTTAGTAGAGTGTTTGTGTACGTAGATAATTTATTATTATTGAAATATAAAAATTAATCAAAATAACCAAATTTATAAAATATAATCTCTAGTGTGTGCCTTTGGAGTTTGGACACATCATAAAAAATAGACTTTTAAGTAATGAACCCGGAAACGAGTTATTAAGTAAAGACTTATACAATTGTTATCGAGTTTAAATTTGCTGAGAAATGAAATGATTTATGTTTAATTATTTTTTATAATATTTTTTAATATTTTATAAGAAATAGAAAAATAAAAAAATTAAATATGTTTCAATTTTTCTTCAAAAATAGTTTTTGTAAAAATGAAATGATTGTAATAGAAAGATTAATTACACTAGCAAATATATTGAATTTTTAAATATCCGTCACTTTCTTTTCTTTGCTTGAAAAACTTGAAAACCTAGAAGAAAATTACATATTAATTTTTTTTCCTTTCTCTCATATTTATTACGTTTATTTTCTTTTATTCATCCAAAAAACACGAGAGCATAGAGTTACTAGTTCGGAATTTTCTATCCACTTTTCGCTCATTCTTACGAGGCGAATCTCATCCCTTTAAGCATAATTATTTTAAAAAATATTAAATTAATTTTATTATAATATTAGCTAGAATTGTTACTGAATTTATTATATTACTTGCACAATTTTAATCATAAAGAATCAATAAAAAAATCCCCTCCAATTTTCTAATTTATAAAATCTGTGAAGAATTCGAATACATCAATTTCATTCGCTTACTTGCATGAATCATGGTACATTACCAAATCATCGTACGAGGCCATAATCCGTATGCCTAAACTGATACTGATAGTATTGTGTACAGAGAAACGTTAATGTTTTAGAAAATATCCCCCGAAATGTTTTGAATATTGATTTATCGTCAAGTTATTGATTACTCCCTGTCCCTCTGAATTGTATACATAATTTTTTCAAAGTTCGACACGCATTTTAAGGTGAATATAAAGTATACTTTCGTAATTTATTTTTAAAATTTTCTTTTTCTGAATTTAATTTCAAGTGTTATATTATTATTTAGAAAAAAAAATTAAAATTATTTATGTAACTATGTTATAAATAAGCGTTAAAATGCGTGTCGAGACCCCCTCCCCCAATGTATACTACTCAGGGGACCGAGGGAGTATCTTTTACAAAAATAGATAGTTGTACGTATATTATTATGAACTTTATAAATAAAAGAATATCTCATGTCATTTAAAATATTTACAATATTTTTAAGATCTTTTAGGAATATATAACACTGCTTGCTTTCACATTATACGAACATTCTGTTCCGCTAGGGTCCCGTTGCGGTCCATGACATATACTTTTCACAGTATATATTGAGTAAATTAAAATTTTAAATATGAACTTAGAAAAATATGTATCTACGGCATTATTCTAAAAATCAACAATTTTAGCGATTAAGCACCCGATTGAATGTTATAAAACGATTCGATTTTAGAATCCGTTCATCTAATATTTTTTTGAACTAATATATAAAATTTGATAAATAAATATTATATATTTATTAAATATATCTAATCAATAATTCTATTTATTATTTAATTAATTAACAATTATCTGATCAATCGAGGTGTCTATTAAATAATTCCGATTTTTGCTTGTTAAAACACTGTCCACGGGTGATCTCTGGTATTATATAGACTAGATCTTATTGAGCTAAAAACAGCATGTTATGACAAGCTTTATGCAAAGGAGTTTGCTACCTGGCAGCTAACTAATGCACCTCCTCCTCTCTCCTCTCATACATCATCATAACCACTTTGTAATCTTCTTTGCCTTTTCTCTTCTAATTTTACATTTAATCATCATTCTTAACATCCTACTAAAGCACCCTTACTTTTTTTTTTTTTCTACTCAAATTGTTAAAAAGACTGAATCTTTACCTCAAGAACCAATCTTTATACCAACCCTTTAAATATTTTCTTGGAATTTTGAGTTCTTGAAGTTCAGTTCTTGCACCATGAAATTTACTGAAAAAGATTCAGAAAGATTGATATGGGATCAGATGAAAAGCCCATCAGGAAATGCAAGAGCTTTGCCAAGACTAATGGTTTGCTTGGTTTTGATTGTTTCTGCAACTTGTGTAGTGTTTACTGTCAGGTTTGCTGCAAATTCCCCTTCTTGTGGTGCTGAAAAGTTGTATAATTCTGTTCATAGGAGCCTTAAGGGTCAAGATTTATCAAGGTTCTTGAGTCAGAATAAAACCCTGGTAGCTAAAACCCCTGAAAAGACTGAGATCAAACACATTGTTTTTGGCATTGCAGCTTCTGCTAAGCTGTGGGAAAAGAGAAAGAATTACATTAAGTTATGGTGGAGAGGTGAAAAGATGAGGGGGGTTGTTTGGTTGGATAGTCATGTTGGTTTCAAGAATGATGAGGCCTTGAGCTTGCCTGAGGTGAGAATTTCAAGCAAGACGGATGGATTTGAGTACAAGAACAGGAGGGGAGATAGGTCTGCTATTCGAATTTCGAGGATTGTTTCGGAGACTTTGAAGCTGGGAATGGAGAATGTGAGGTGGTTTGTAATGGGAGATGATGATACAGTTTTTTTGACAGAGAATTTAGTGAGAGTTTTGAATAAGTATGATCATAATCAGTATTATTACATTGGGAGCTTATCTGAGAGTCATTTGCAGAATATTTATTTTTCGTATGGAATGGCTTATGGTGGAGGAGGTTTTGCAATTAGTTATCCATTGGCAAAAGCTTTGGCAAAAATGCAAGATAAATGTATTCAGAGGTATCCTAAATTATATGGTTCTGATGAGAGAATACAAGCTTGTATGGCTGAACTTGGTGTTCCCCTCACTAAAGAACTCGGTTTCCACCAGGTCTGTTTTTTACTATCTCGGACCTTGGATTCATTTTCGTTCTTTCTTTTTCATATTTATTGCATATGTTAGCGATTTTTCGATGCATTAGATTTTTTCTTGTTATACTAGAAGGGGGGATGATGTTTTGAAGCCATGATCAGGAAGAAGCCACCACTAGGCTATCATCGAAATCTCGTATTTTTGTTTTTGAAATCTAATTGGTACTGTACCAGGGGTATTGCCGACAAAATAGTAATGAGTTAAGGGTGTCAAGTGTCTGGATATTAATTATTCATGGTATGAAAAACAATGATCTGTTGGTGTCTTGTAACTATATGATGTATTGTACTTGGAATTTTCTCTTCAATGTACTTAGAAATATTTGTATGTAGTGAACTGAAGCAACATATTTGATCATTAATAACCCATATACTATTTCTGTGCAACTGTAAAAACAATTTTCCCTATTAATGTGTAAATATTCTATATATTTATGGAAGTATTGAAGTAGTTTTGAATTTTAAATTTTATATGCTTGCAGTTAATTACCCAATATTGACAGTGTCAAATGGACCAAGTTAGTGTTAGGTTGAGACTATTGTCTTGGTACTAGTACAAGTGTGGTTTCTGAGTCAAAAATCTTATGAAATGTAATTTTTTTCTGAAAGTCTAAAAGTCTGTTGCCATCAACAACATTATTAATGTATAGTGATTGTAAAAAAAGTAAGGTAGGTAATGTGCTTGATTTTAAAATGTCCAGTGGAAAATTTGGTAAATATCTAACTAATTACTGCCCTGAAAACTTGCTTCAAAACTCTAACGGGGACCTCTTCTTTGTCTTTGACTATTCAGTATGATGTTTACGGGAACTTATTTGGTCTTCTTGCTGCACACCCTGTAACGCCTTTGGTGTCATTGCATCACCTTGATGTGGTGGAGCCTATATTCCCAAACGTGACTCGGATCGAAGCCTTGCAACGACTGATGATTCCAATGAAGCTAGACTCAGCAGGTCTCATACAACAATCCATTTGTTATGAAAAGAACAAGACTTGGACCATTTCTGTATCCTGGGGATTTGCCGTTCAAATCTTCCGCGGAGTCTTATCTCCTCGTGAAATAGAAATGCCATCAAGGACATTTTTGAATTGGTACAAGAGAGCAGATTACATGGGCTATCCTTTCAATACGCGCCCAGTTGCGCGGAACCCTTGTCAGAAACCCTTTGTGTTCTACTTCTCATCAGCCAGATTAGATTCCACTAATCGAACAGTGAGCATATATTATCGTCATCAAGATCCTCATCCTGATTGCAAGTGGAGGAAGATGGTATCTCCTGCAAATATTGATAAAATAGTGGTTTACAAGAGACCTGATCCGCAACTATGGAATAGAGTAAGCACTAATTAATTAAATTTATTTACCATTTCCCTTTACCTATCAAGCACCAACTATTTCCATCAAGATATTTTTAGTCTCCCACTAAAACAGAACTCAATCATGTTTTCAAAGACTAATGCTGTGATGCATTTACAATGTCACCTTAACAAGTACATTCTAAATTATGGTTGTTTAGAGGTACTTTCTTTCATTACAAGTTATAACACAATAATTAGTTGTGTTCTTCGGAATCAAATTTGAAGACCCTAGACTTTATCTGCAGACACACTTTTTAAGCTTTTTCAGGAGCTACGTTTTCCTTTCTCATATACTATTGCACCGTGTTTCTTCTCATTTGGTTAGCTTGAATCTTCACTTGCAGTCTCCAAGAAGAAATTGTTGCCGGGTACTAGAGTCGAAAAGAAGAAGCCTAGTGTTGGAGGTGGGTGTATGCGGGGAAGGTGAGATTGCTGAAATTTAAGGACCAACCACAAAACAAGGTCCTTCGGTTTTTTTTTTTTTTTTTTTTTTTTTT
>PHNY01298156.1:46574-59308 GCA_003724115.2 Anethum foeniculum
GCTTGCCAGTGTATGTAAAAGTTGTAGAACACATAAAAGTTCGATTATCAACTGCAATATAGTTCCCTGAACTCGTAAAATTTATATTTACCGCCCCAGCAGATGATGATCTTCAACCTATCAATTCTGTGGTAACTGCAACACTAATTCTTTATTTTCAGCAGTGCAGTTTTAAAAGTGTTTAGGTCCAAAACAGGTAGCTGTTTCGAACTACTTTGCTACCTACTAATCTGTTCATCTGAGATTGTCGGTTGCATTATTGATGCTACATTGATATTGATTCTTACTTTCTTAGTAATACCGAGTACATTTTCAATTTCCCGCTAAACGGAGTATTAGAATCTTGTCAAATATAAGACCCGTCTCCGAGCTTGTGTATGATTAATAAGAAAGAAAAACACTCAAATATCATGAATTGTTTGTGAATCTCAAAATGAATTAGTATTGAAAAGTTTGAGGAATGTCAGACCTTTTTTTTTGTCAAAACATGATTGTTAATGGAAGAAAAAATGTATTAAAGTGGGGTTAGGCGATCTAATTACTACACATGTTAAAAGGTGTATAGGACACTGATGTTTTTAATGATTTTGTACTTTTGAATACTGCTTCAAAATAAGGTACTTCTAAACTCAGCATGTGACTTGTTTCTTTTTCCTTATTTCTCCCCAAGTCTCAAAGCATGTGCCATTTTTTCACTTGTCTACTTGTCTGGGTACTTGGGGCTGGGGATAAAACAAGCTTAAACTTGGAGTAGAGACCATTATTAAATATTGAAAGCGATTTTCTTGGTAACAATAGTAAAACATCTTTATTAATTTTGATATAATAAGTTTATACAAGTATACGAGATAGACAAGTTTATACAAGTATACGAGATAGACGGGAAAATAATAGTAAATAATCAAACTTCTCTACTGTATCTTTCTAGTTTTCCCTTCTGCAGCTGCTAGTGTTACAACTTGCAAAACACTAGGACAATCTATAATCATTGCTTAATAAGTTGATTTGCAATTCAAACTATTTAAATTGGACATCTAACAAATCAGAAGCAAAATTTGAGCTATAAGCAATCACCTGTCTTCACCTGTCTTCACTAGAATGTTCAGTACCACAAGTACTTGTTCAGTACCACAAGTACTTAAAAGAAAAACACATAGGCAGAAAATAATTCAAGGTTATTGCAAGTCATGGATGACTTTAAAAGGCCTACATAAATATAGGTCCAAGTGAAAAGCTATTTTGGTTGTATCAATCATATTTACAATTAACCAATGTAATGTACAAAGATTCAACACAGTAATAAGCTAGGAATAAAACTTGGAAAAAGAAAATAGAGAGATACGCAGTTAAGCTTCGTCACTTTCATCGTCTTCGGGCAACTCCACGTCCTCTCCAATACCTTCGAGCAATTGTTCAACATCTTCCCCCAACTCTGTCAACCTTGTACTCAGTTTCTCAACTTTGCTCTGTTCTTGCCCGAGGCATACAAGCAAATCATTTAGTTCTGCTTCGCTCTCCTTCTGGCTTTCTTCTCTTGCTTCTGCCTTTATCGACTCAATATCTGGAGTTGGCACAGCTCCTCCAGCCTTTAAAGCTTTGATCTCGTTTTCCAATTGGTAGTTTGCCTGCTCCAGACTATTGTAGGCATCCGATAAGCTCTTCAGATCAGACTCAGCTTGGCTTTTCTCCATATTGGCCATTTCCAATTGCTCCGATACCTCTTGAAGATTTTTCAGGAGTGTCTCTTCTGAATTTCCAACTTTATGTTCAGAGAGGGATACACCAGCAGCATCACCTGTCTTCGAGGAGCTGAGAGTTGCAACCCGATTAAGAAGGTCCTTGCGTATAACAGAGAAAAAGGTAAGTGAATGTCAGGTGACAGCAAATTGTATGAACTTCAAGAAAATAGTTTTTAGCGCACAAATTCCTAAAACGTCTTTAGGAGATGTACACCATTTATTTATAGAAATATAAGTTTATTTGACTACCTGTATCTCCAAATGTTGTTTCCGAACAATTGCTTTCAGCCTTTTGGCGTAATCAGTATCGTTTTCAGCACTCTTTTGTTCCAGTTCTGCTGGCATTACTGCTACACTACTCTTTGGTTGAGTATAAATTTGTAATGTGCTTTCCTTGATATCAGCTTCCAAACTCTTAATAAAGTTCACAAACTGAGAATCAAATATTGACGAAAGTACAGAATTTTCCTCGTTTCTTTCGTCACTTTCTTCACTATCGTCAACATCTTCTATCTCTGACATACTTGCTGCATTGGATCTTGTCAGCGGTTTACGTGGCTGGTCTGGTTTTGCAGATGAAAACCGAAAAGTTTTCTGCATATCTTCAAACTTCAACAAGTAGGATGTAAGTCCAATTTTCTGGTTAATGGAGTCTACTATGCTAAATGAATCCTTTCCGGCATCAGAATTATTATTGAATACGACACATTCTCCCAAAAGCACTGCAGCCATCCCTCTTATCCACATAGTTGTGTCTGGATTGGATACTAGCTCAAAGAGATAAGTAAGGTGGGGACGCGAATCTAGGAAGCATTGCACTGCACCTGGGTAGTTAAAAAGCCACGTGATCAGCAATTTTAGGATGATCGACTGACAGTGAAAATTTGACAAGGTACTTGATTTTCCATCTCCGCCTTTCAAGGAAGAAGCAACAGCTAAGTATTTCATTATCTGGTGCAACAAGGGCTCTGGTGTTCCTAGTGGCGACATTGCTGCTTCAGTTTCAATTTTTAAAACCTGCACGCATTTACGGATTTTAATATAGAAAAGGAACCAGAAGTTGTAAAATACCATTTTCATATCAGAGAAACTATATTCTAGAGAGATTGGGGAGGGGGTGGGGATGTAACATGGTATAGTAGTATACTATTAGTAGAAACAAGACATATAGGTGAGAAAATGAGACGCAAGTTATACCTTCTCCTTGCAAGATATGTTATCCTTTATAACATGGGTCAGAACACCAGCAGCTCTGCAACATGTCTGCAGCCAATAGTCTAAAACATTAGATGGGGAAGGTATTTGACAACTTCAAGTAACAAAGGAGTAACTACATTGTTTTATTGTAAAAATTTATGCCTGCGAGTAAAATACATATTTTATAAAAGTACACCAAAATAAGATGGTGTATTTGATCATCAAAACAATGCTCTACACAAAGTCATCTTATCACAATCACTCCAAGGCATTTAACAATGGTATTAAACAGTCAAGGTCCTCAAAAGTTACTTAGTAATGGGTGGTAAAAGCTTTTGAATTGAAAAACCCTTTTGCGTGTTGCGAACTTAAAAGCGGTGCATTAACAATTAAACATGTATGCATGTATAAAAGGACAATCAAATAACAATATACGTAAAAGTATTAAAAACAATCACCTCAAGATCACCGTAATTTTCAGTGAGGGTAAGACCACGTAATAGCATGCTGTCAAAAAAAAAAGGAAAAAGATTTAGTCGATCACAAGTCTCCCAACGTTCCAGCATAATATGACAGTGAGAAGGCCAGAGTGTCAATTGTAGATATTCTATCAGTTGTACAAGCTCAAAATATTTAGTTTAGATATTAAACAAATGAACCTTCCAAAGGACATGTTCACATCATCCTCCTGTGGAGCATGGGCCATTAGATGCGGCTGAGGGATTAATGTGGACGCCAACATTATTTGACCATCAGGGTTTTTCTATTTGCAACAGGTGGATCAACCATGTTAAAATGCCATTCATAAAGCCTAATAGATTACAGAGAATTAAGAACTCAAACACATCTTTAAAACTATAACAAAAGAAGTAACTCAGTGAGAGTTAGATGTATTGCACCAACCTCACAAAAGCACTTGAAGATATAGTCAGCTGCTAAAAATTCTTGCGTACTGGAAGTTCGTAAAAGGATTCGGAGAACAGAATTTAAGGCAGATTCTTCATGTGGCTGATCTCCAAGAATTTTTCTTGCTAGAGCATCAAGATTCTTCCCATGTCCAGCTATCAGATCACCAATGCATCGAAAGGTCTGGCAAAGTGATTTTGAAAGTTTTAATTTTGAAAATAATGATCTATATCTAAGCTTTCATCAGATAAATATTGAACTTGTATTTTTTAAAGTTTTTATAACTTATTTAGATTTCTTTTCCACAAGCTCATAGGATTTCGCTTAGCAGAACTCCTTCTCGGAAGAACAAAGCGAAAAGATTTTAAGATTTATAGCTCTGCTCGAGAATATGATGCTGTGGAAAAAGATGTTTTCCTATTCGGTCTTGTTCAAATAACCTTCTCCATGTACCACGGCTTGAGTTATGTTGCTGTGGTAAAAAAGATATTATCTTATTCTTTCTTATTCTAATTACATTTTCCATGTATCATGACATGATCGCTTGTGCAGATAGAAGATAAGGTGACATGTTAAGGAAATTCAAAGCAAGTTAAATTACCGCGCACCGCACAGTAACAGGAGCCCACTGACTTTCAACTCCCAACAATAAAAGATTGTCCAGTACTTGTCTCTATAATCATAGGAAAAAATCAATCAAGTTAGATGATGCATCAAATAAGTTATCCATCAACTCCAAAATTGGTGAACAGTCGTCTTTATATGGCTATTAATTATGGTGAAGTGGTAGTATATTTGTGTTTTCAGTGCTTAAGCTAAAATTGACAAACCTGAACTAGCACCGTCTTGTTTGTCAGAGTGTTACCATCTTTTCCTGGCACTGTTTCTGGAACACCCGTTATCAACAAACTAATGGTTTCTAACACACTGAGTAGATTTATCGTCTACTGGTTCCAAGGACAACAAAAACTAATCAGTAACATTTCTGCATATCTATGATACTATAATAAACAAGCAAACGAATTGAAAGAATTGAAATCTAACCTTTTGTTGGGTGAAGCTGTATGCATTTCCTCTCAGTTTCAAAATAGATATCAAAGGCTCAAAACCTATAGTCTCCCTCAGCAGTACCTATAACATATCCCACAAGCATCAGGTGGCTCTGCTAGTACTAAATTATTTTCTCCAGGGCTCTCCCATACTCCACAAGTCCATATTATAAATACACACAGAATCACAATTACAAATAGTAGCTGACTGTTCTTACTTCTATCTAATGAATGAAATGTATAATTTTAACAAATTTTTTTATAAAAACTTTGTGCTGGAGCGTCCTGCATATTCTCTATAAAGAGCTGTCTCTCGGTGAAAAGTTGTTCGATTACTGATTCAGTTGAATTTTCAACGAATAAAATTTTTAATGCAAACTGGGAAGCGAGATGAAAGCATTCTGGCATGTAGGCATATAAATAAGAATAAATTCACAGACCTGATTAGATGTATTATTCCGTAGAAGATTGTTCAACAACTCAAGGCAATCCTGGATAGTGACACAAATGAGTAAAGTTAGAGATTGCATTTATTAATTTTCTTAAATCAGGCTTAAGTGCTACCACATGCATACATATGGACCAGATGCAGAAGTTAACCACCAAATGACAGAGTTATAAGAATAAAATGCAAACTGGAAATACACAAATATTGGTATATATAATATATATTCCTGACCATGAATGATTAGGCATTATACAACATATTTCAACAGCATACTAGAATCAAGCTAAAATACTGTGTCTGTGCGTTATTGTGTGTGATTATTGCATACATCTAAATTAGTTGATTGATCTTGCATTACTTTAACTAATCCGATATAAACATCAAGACACACGGATATGACTAGAAAAATGCATGTAATCCACTAAAGTAAAAACACAAATTTAGAGATTAATCTTGTATTACTTTAATTAATCCGATGGATAAATATTGAGACACATGGATATGACTAGAAAAATGCATGTATTCTACTAAAGTAATAACACAAATTTAGAGAAATCAAAATCTTCGAAAGTAGGTGTAATACTCATTTCTAGAAAATGGTCATCTTAACTGGAAACTTGAGGAGAAATGTGATGACAATATTATACTCATACATGCACGGAAGTTTTATATCATATATTTCCAAGTATCAAGTTATTCTATCACTAGTACTCTAACCCTCATAGGCATCAGATACATGATAAAAGTTGACATAGCTGTAGGACCAGGATGGGCCTTAAACTGCAAAATTAATTGTACACAATGGCCAGACAAAATTATGGCTTTAGGGTCGACCACGGTAACAAAGAAGGAATCCATAAAAACTTTGGATTTGAAGAACAGAATGTATCACACTATCACTTAATAGTTTGTTATGCATCACATATCCTTAATCATAATCATGAATATAATAGAGTGCAAGCATGTAGCCACATTCAACTACTGATGTGCTGGTGGCAATAATGACTATCAATATGGTAAATAATCCAAATATGACTGCACGACTGGCATACTAAAATGTATATCAAATCAAATTTGCAGACTAATGTTCAATTCTGACAAACTTGAATCTGTAGATGGTTGATCGCTCAATGCTATCACTAAATACATCCGTAAGAAAATTTGGCAAAACTCATGATTTTTAAAATAAAAAAAAAAACTAGTGCCGAACTTTCAAGAAACAAACACACAAGTCTAACCACCATAAGTTGCATACAGCATGCGAATCCAATTTTATCAAAAGCATGGGATACTAAAAAATGCCACAAGGAAAATAAATATTGCATTCCTGTAAGTAGACATGAAAGAAAATTCAAGTTAAGTACTTCAAAGTACCTGCACAACAACACCACCTTCTGAACCTCCTTCCTCCTTGATAATACTAAAAATCTTTTCAAAAGCACCTTCGAAAACAAGAATTTTTTGAATTTCCTACAGGTAAACAGCTGAAAAATTAGGTCTGTACAATCGAAGCACGTGATTTGACAAAAATAAGAATAAACAAAAGAGTGAATTAACTTACCTCGGCTTCCCGTGTCAAGTACGTCAGTAGTAACAATGCCTCATTTCTTATAACCTAGTAGCAAAATCCCCCAATTGGTCATTAAGATCTAACGAGGACCAGAAAACATTAAGGTGCTAATTTACATTACCACATCATACCTCACGATCCATAAGCATATCCATAAGGCGAGTTATACCACGAGGAGTGGTGAGAATAGCTTCTTGTAACCTGATAAAGAGGTCAATTATCAGGCAAATATTACCAAAAAGGTAAAAGAAACAGAATTTCACACAAGAGCAAGAAATGGCTCCGTAAAAGTATACCTATTCCGGGAATTTGTGAGAAGCGCAGTCAGAAGTTGAAGCGTATAATATCGGACATAAAAATCCTCCTCTGACTGCCGAGGTACATAACCAGTTAAAATGCATCTATGTGTGATCAAAAAAAATTTAATGCTTTATTTGTTCACAGTACTAAAAATCATAAATAGAGGTCCTTACTAGCAAACTTAGGAGAAGGGAAATGCTTTCTGCTTCTCTTGATAGCAAATCAGTATTCATTATATCAGGTTGAACCTCATTTGGAGGACCTTTTGCATGAGCAATTGGCGTTAAAGCACTCACGAATGTTTCAAGAGCCCCCCGAACCTTTAATTGCAAGAACAAACATATATTAGCATGCCAGTTGTTAATAAGGAAGAGATCTGTTACTTAAGATACATGAACCAAACAATTCTCCATCCATGATAAGGAATATGGCAATCGCAAATAAGGATCTGTTACTTAAGATACATGTTTTTTTTTTTTTTTTTTGAGGGGGGAGGGAGTTGCCTTCTTCTAAAAATGGTATTAGATTTTACATTGGAAGTAACATGTTTTAAATTTACGATTCAGCCAATATTTTTGCAACTAGACAACATGAGTTGGACAAATTATTATCGCATGAAATCTTCGAAAATCTCGGCCAAGAAACTGCTATATAACTTATAAGTTAAATAGCATCTTTGTAATTTTTAAACTTAAGCCCTGAATAGTGCCAGGAAAAAGAAAAGACAAATTTTTTTAACAAACAAAAAGCTAAAAAACTAAAATAATAAGTTCATTCCCCATATTTACAAAAACTCTTTGCTAGATATACTCACTCTCCTTTTGTTCAAACCTTGAACACCCGAACAATGAATCACTGCAATTCACATGTTATTATTTACTTGTTATTACCTAGATGTAGACGGTGTTATTATCTACATGGCTGTTTAAAAATTACATTCACCAACTTGTAAAAGAGGTTGGTGTTAGAACATTACATATAAATTTACATAGTTAAGCTGCTGCTAGGTCATTACATACCATTTCAACATCATCGCGCTCTTCCTTCAAGACACTTAAAAGTACAGGAAATCCTGCAATAGAAGTGAATAAGTCATATTAAGAACAAGAGCATGCCGTATAGGTTATATGACTGCAATTCATTTTTACAAAGAAGTTTACCCATTGCACCAAAAGCGAGCTGCGCAGCACGGGTTTCGGCAACGACAGATTGCAGTTCAATAATTGCATTTCTCCTATCTTCTGCCAGGACCCCATTACTTATCCGGTCAAGCAACCGCTCAACATAGCTGTTGACGAGATCCATTGGTTAGATAATCCAAAAACATATATTAACTCAAGCATACATACATACATACACACACACACACACACATGTATTAGGATGATACAAAAAAAAGAACAAACAGTGTAAGATAACACAATATGTTGAAGCGATACAAAACAAAAGGTGTTTTTGTTAATGTAAAGAATTGCAAAAAGTTGCAAAGACATATAGAGCAACAAACATATCTTAAATTAAATTACATAACAAAGTGTACATGCAAATATTTTCACTGCAAGGAGTTACCATGGCATATATTACCAAATCTGTCCGCTCACTAAAAGAGGGAAAATGCATCATTGTTACAACTTCTTTCCGATAAATGGATATTTTAGAAACTATAATTGTGTTACCTAAACTCTAATAAGAATTTAGTATCCTATCCTAAAATTAAGCTGTCAAATTGAACGATACTCTTGCATAACATCATACAACACCTCTCAACTAAAACAACATTTACCTGTCCTCATTAGACCCTGAGTTCTCACTTCCGAACATCCGCCCAACAACTCCCTGCACAAAACCACCAAAAGAAACACTTAAGACTAAAACTTTCAACATTCACAAACACAAAACTGATCACATCCCTCAAAAGCACCAATAAAATTCCCGAAAAGTACCTTATAACCGGAAACCAAATCCATTACTCTATTTCAATAGCACCACTACAACTTTCAATAAAAAGGCACTGTAAAACATCAAGAAACAGACATATAAATAATCAGATGATAAGCCAACAACATAAAATAAAGAAACTAAATTACAAATTCAACAACTACCCTTTTCAGGTGAATATATACACACACATATACATACATGATCAAGATGCATTAGCGTTAACTAATTGCAGTAATATTAAAAACAAAGAAAAGACCTAATTTAATTGATAAGCTAATACAAATTTCATAAAATATGGGAAGAGGAGGAAATGGGGTTTGAGGATATGTAAATATAGAGATGGGTTTGTGTGTATAGGTGTATATACTTACATCTAGTTGCCGGAAAAGATGAAACAAGATCGGATCGCCGGAGTGTCTTAGAGAGATACGAGTGTCGTATGTATAATAAACAAGTCGCCCAGCGCCCACTTTTATTTTAAAAAAAAGAGTATATCGTTCTTTGTAATTTTAACCGAGGAGATGCTAATCCGATTACAAATGTATTATTATCGTTCGTATTCTTCCTTCCTTATAATATTTAATCTTAACCATGTACACCGTTAATCAATCAAAATATTTTGAGTTATTTTTAAAATATTATTGTTGAATTTCGAGACATAAAGTATAGCGGAAATCATAAAAATTAAAATTAACGAAACTCAAACGCAAAATTTATGCGAAAATCAATATTTAATTCGTAAATTAGATTATTTATCATAAGAACCTTTAACAGCTCGTTAACGGAAGAATGATGGAGATATAAAACTTGTTCAATCACTACGCGTCCCGTTTTCGCGATCCACACGAATGCTTGAACTTAAGGATCAAATGTGTACTAGTACAAAATCGTTTCTTCTTGCTCTCTAGAATTTCTAATAAAAGTCTTAACCTTAAAGATTAGCCACAAAAGACATTATATAGACAATAGAAAAATGAATTATAATTTTTAATTAATTAGGATTTAATATTAATTCGAAATTTTTATTTGTATTATAATTAAGTTTAGACCAATCATAAAGATCAGCCACAAGAGAATATTATATAGGCAGTAGAAAAACGAATTAGAATTCTTAACTAATTAGGATTTATTATTAATTCAAAATTCCTATTTGTATTATAATTTAGTTTAGACCAATCACATTATATTAAAAAAATTTCTTATTTACAATTCTCATTCAATTATATTAACAATATTATTTAATAATTATAATTTATATACAGTAGTTATTTAATTTAATATATTCATATTTTACATATTTTTATATGTCAAAAATACTTATTTATTTTAATTAAAAATTTATCGGGTTATGTTTGATTTTATTTTGTCTCTATCTTGAGTTCTACAAATCAAATTTTGACGAATCTACAACCCATGTGAAGCTCACGAAAGCATCTTTAATCAAATTATGGTTTAAAAATTGTTAACCAACTAAAATTATCCCAAAACTAAGGAGAAAAGACAGTTTCAAATTTTATGTAATGTATTCAATTATATTTAGAATACCTACATAATTTTGGTTAAAATCAATAAATATAGATATTCATTTTAGATCGAACAACTATCATCTATTAATTTCAAGATCTAACGGTTCTTTAAAAGATTTAACAAAAAAATAATCAAATTAGAGTTGAAACAATAAAAAGAATAAAGCAAAAAAAAAGTTTATTGAAATTCGTTTGATTTTATTTCGATTTTATCTTGAGTTCTAGAAATTAGATTTTGACGGTTTTACAGCCCACACGAAACTCACGAGATAATATATAATTTATTGATGAATTTATACAACTAAAATTACCAAGAAATGGAAGAGCAAAGACAAGTACGTATTTTACATAAAATATTCAATTATCTTTTAAATACCCACTTATTTTTAGTATAAATCATGAAAATATAGGTATTCATTTATTTCAAATTGAACAGCTATCATCTATTTACTTGAAGATCTAACGGTCCTTCGAAAGGTTTAATGAAAACAATAATTAAATTGGAGCTAAAACAAATAAAAAGAATAAATTTTCTTAGAAAAAATTTTTTACCGGATTTCTTTTGATTTTAATTTGGTTTTGTGTCGAGTTCTAAAATCAGAATTTATCGTCCACGTGAAACTCACCAAAACTCACCAATAATTTTTAATTTAATGATGGTTTAAAAAGTAGCATCCAACTGAAATTATTCAAAAATTGAAGTGATAAAATTAAATATATCTATAAAGTACATATAAAAATATACTCTTGCCGAATATGAGTTAAAACACCCGATATATTTTTTGTGGGGAAAAGTTTTTTTGGTCGTGAATCGATTCGTTTAGTATTTGAAAAAATAATTCATTTTTAACTCAAATATGGTTTTTTTTTCTTAACCTTAAGTATCATTAAAAAATACATCATCACGCGGAACATATCAATCACATATTTATTTTCTACGTTAATAATAATTCAAAATCAAAATCATCTATTGTGTTCTTTTATCCATTTTAATCATAATTTTGAATATTTCTCCATTCAATGTTAATTATTTTGTAGGATCAGTTAATACCGACAAAGTTTGCCTTTATGGTGTTTAGTTGAACATAAATTGAATCAATTCCATGTGAAATTAGTGATACTCATACTATATCGATTTTTAATTACAAAATAAAATATTTCTTGATTCTAGAGTTTTGCAGTGATATGGATACCAACAAATCTTTATTTTGTCAACGAAGATAATGTCCCTTACACAGGAGAAAAGTGTCTGTATGATGTATCACAACATCACCTTTAAATAGTAAATATTTTATATAACTAATATATGACCCTAGTTGTTTTGTTTATCTTATTTATCTTATGTATGTTTATGTCATATAAATCTATTCGACTGAAGTTGTTAGACGTCGAGGCCGTGTAAATATGAAGTATTTTGTGTTGTATCAAACTAATTTGATACAACCAATCATGTCATTGTAAAGAAAATGTATAAACAAGAGCAAAGCTTTCAGTAAACTGGAAGGCATGAGCAAGATGGACATCATCAATTTGTTTGCCACTGTTACCCAAAGATTCTACAATACCTGCACAAGAAAAAGATCTTTAGACAAGTTCCACTTTTTCTCAATCATATATATCAGTAAAATAACTCAGTATGCACAATTAATCTCCTGCCTTACACACTTAAAATGCAAGGCTAGTCACGATTAACCATCAAAATGCCCTACTACAAATTTCTAGAGGATTAAGGAGACCTATGGTGGAAGTGGTCATATTCCTCATCTGGTTTAGGTAAATAAAGAATTACCAACCTGGTATTTTGTGTGCTAAACCAAGGGAACGGCAGAGCTCAAGCAACTGTCTTTTTTGAGCAACAACAACAAGCTTGCAGAGTTCTTCACCATCAAACTCAAAAGCAATCCTAAAAGTTGCAATAGATCTATTACAGAGGAGGCATCTGCAATGTAAATCTAAAGTTCTAAAAACTTTCTGGGTGCATGACAAGGTTATAACAGGGCCTTAATACATACACATACATGCGCGCTCCCCCCCCCCCACACACACACACACATATAT
>PHNY01298157.1:5341-18039 GCA_003724115.2 Anethum foeniculum
GAACAACACGTGAAACTCACGAAATAACCTTTAATTTAAGGATAGTTTAAAAACTATTATCCAACTACAGTTATCCAAAAACTAAAGCAAAAATACAGTTACGAATTTTGCATTAAGTTTTCAATTATGATACCTACTTATTTTGAGTTTAAATCATGAAATATAGATATACCTTTATTTTAGATCGGACATCTATTCATCTATTTTAATTCAAGATCTAACGGTCCTTTGAAATCGTTAAAGAAATAAAAAGAATAAATCCGGTTTAGCATAAAAAAACTTATCGGGTTTTAATTGATTTTATATCCTTTCTATCTTGAATTCTAAAAATCAGATTTTGACAAATTTACGGCTCATCTATTCATCTATTTTTATTCAAGATATAACGGTCCTTTGAAATCTTTAAAGAAATAAAAAGAATAAATATGTTTTGTAGGAAAAAATATTATCGGTTTTTAATTGATTTTATTTCTGCCCTATCTTGAATTCTAAAAATCAGATTTTTGACAAATTTACAGCCCATGCGAAGCTCACGAAATAACTTTAATTTAGAGATGGATTAAATAAATTTAATTTTAGAGCAATAAAAGAGCACACCAAATTTTTTGACCAATCACAGTATATGAAAAGATTTTCTTATTTACCATTCTCATTCCCCTATACTAACCACGGTTAGTTAATAATGGTAATTACTTGATTTAACTTATTAATATAATAAATATTTTTTATGTCAAAAAGATAAAAATATGTTTTAATTAAAATAATCACGAGTATACAAATATTATTTCTCACACTTTGATTAGTCGAGTTCCGTTTGATTTTATTTCGGCTATATCATGAGTTACATAAATCAGATTTTGACGAATTTACAACCCAAACAAACCTCACAAAATAATCTTTAATTAGGGATGGTTTAAAAAATGTTATCCAACTAAAATAATCTGGAAACTGAAGCCAAAAGACAGTTACGAATTTTAGGATACCTACTTATTTTTTGTATAAATCATGAAAATATAAATATTCTTTTATTTTAGATCAAAAAGCTATTATCTATTTATTTCAAGATCTAATGGTCCTTTGAAATTGTTAGAAAAAAAAAAGAAGCAAATTGGAGTTGAAACAAATAAAAAGAATAAATTTCCCTATTTCGTTTGATTTTATTTCTATTATATCTTGATTTCTAGAAATCATATTTTGGTGATTTTATAGCCACGCAAAATTCACGAAATAATCTTTAATTTAGTGATGTTTTAAAAAGTACTATCCAATTAAAATTATTTAAAAACTGAAGAGAAGAGATAGTTTTGAATTTCGCATTTAGTATTCTATTCTATTTTGGATACCTACTTTTTATTGTTGAAATCATAAAAATATAAAATATTCTTTTTTTTATACAACGATATATTTATTGCAAGATAAGATCTCTTTTCTTTTATTATACATAAGGATGAAATGAATTGATTTTCCTAAATATAAATCAGATCCGATCAGGATCACCAATTACATACTGGAATCACCAGAATTGAACTGCCACAACACATGCATAGTAATTTATTATCGTTTATCACCCCATCTCCACCATCATGATCACTACTAACATCAATATCTGCAGACCATCACTATATATGAATAACAAACACAAGCCGAAATTACCATGAAAATCACAAGACTCGACAAAAATTGAAAATAAATCATGCGTGTGAAATTGAAAATAAAGACGGAAAAGACAACTAGGAAGAAACAAAATAATCTATCAAAGAAGCAAGCATTGGTGAAGAATCGATGTAATCAATATCACATAAATAGATATAAAGAATGGGTAAAGAGTAAAAATTAGAAAAAGAAGAAGTAACAATCAAACATTCATTTTTTGCGAGTTCGTCAAAAAGATAAGATCGACAAAAAAGATGAAAAGAAATATATGTACATTATTTATACGGTGAGATCTAAATTTAGTGGTTTAACTTAAAATTAATATAAAAAATGAGTAACTGAGACTACTTTCAAAAGTGCGCTTTTCTAATTCTTTTTATTGATTATCTATATAATAGAGAGGCCAAAGTTACACAATTTATCTAAGAAATAATAATAATAAGTAATTTATCCGATAAATATGAAATTCTACAGTCTTATCATACAGTAACATCTTTTATAATTTGTGTGCCTAATTTTAGGAAATAAACATAACATTATGCAATTTATACAAAGGAGAAATGTGTAATATTGAGGTTATTTTTAAAAAAATACCTTTCTTGTATATCTTTTTTTACAAAAATACGGTAGTTTTAAAAAATTATTTACAAACATACGTTTTTTTAAGTTTTGTTTTGAAAAATACGATTTGCAACTTTGCACCTCAAAACGTAACTTTATTTTTATTTTTCTGAATGTTGATTTTTGTGATTTATTTAGTTGCATTTGCTGCTTTTTCTTTGAGTTGCAGTTGCATTTGCAACCAAAACTGGTTAAATATCAAATTGTTCACTGAATTGAAGGTCATATATCACTTCATTCATATATCACTAAAGTCATATAAATATCAAATAGATAACTCTAAATATGTGTCGAGAAAGTAAATATTATTTTTTTGTTGTGTTGTACACCATTTTCTTTAACGATCCTATAACCAAATGAAAAGTTGTGAATTCAAGTATTTTAGATAATATATGATTTTAAAAAAAATATTTACTATATATGTTTGACTAATCAGATAAAATTATAAATTTTAAAATAAATAGTGAATAAAAATTTTAAAATCTGGATAAATTATCTAAAATAATAGAATCCACAACTTTTCATTTGGTTGTAGTAGCATTGAAGAAAAATGCGTAGAACTCAACAAAAGATACTATTTACTTTCTTGGCACATATTTAGAGGTATCTATTTATAATTATATGCTTCACTGATCAAAATGACACACCCGTTAAGATCAGTGAACGAATGGATTTATGGCCTTCACTTCAGTGACCAATTTGATATTTAACCATCTTGGTTGCATATGTTACAGTTCATATGAATTTCAATTCAATATCTAAGCAACCAGAATCAACAAAAATAAATTAATATTTCTTCGTGACAATTATGTCAAACAGTTGATATCCACGAAAACACATGAATTAAACCAACCAAAAATTAACTTCATGATTTATCAATCAACCAAAAAGCAAACAGAGTAGTAGACCAAACTCGTTATAATCAATTGATTGCAACTTTAGAAGTAACGAAATCAACTAATTGCAAGTTTTAGTAAAACCTTACATGTTTTAACTTCCATAACTTCTTTGATATTTATATAAAGGAGAGCTAAATCAAATATAAATCAAGAGAAATGACGATGATAGTGCAGTGAAAAAAGAGGAAGGTCAGATGATGATCAAAATTCATATATGATGAAGGATGATGACGATGGTGAAGGATGATAAAGACGCGATGGAGGATGTAGAAGGAGAAAAAAGGCAGGGGTTCGTATTGTTGAGAAAAGAATGAAGAAAGTATAATAACGAAAGAAAAAAGGAGACACCGTATTTTGAAAATAAATTGGTAAAATGTAGTATTTTCTATATATTCTCTAATTTTGATTATTTTTTATATTTTAATATGAGTTTAAGAATTCTGAGTAGACCTCAAGAAAAGTTTCCTAAGTTAGTCATTAGTTTATGTGTATTTTATTAATCATCTAAATATTCACTTTCCTAATTTAAAAACAAAACAAAACGATGGTAAGTAAATAAAAGTCAAGATTGAGGTTTTTACATGTTTTTCTCATAATCTCAGGAAAAATATCATGAGAGTTAGTTAGTGTAAAGATTATTGATAATTGTGGGTCGGTAGTTCGGTGCGTAGCACGGGTAAAATGCTAGTAATAATTATAAAAGATAAGTGTCTAAATATATGTTGAAAAATACAAATACAAATCCAATTTCAATTTCAAAACCAAACTTTTTTAGGTTTAAAATTAAATTCAAATATTTACTTTACATGTTATGGAAAATTATCGGGAGTTTTATAATTGCTTGAATCATATTTATCCATTTTTTCTGAAACTCCTCTAATTTGAATATTTAAAATCAATATTTCTTATTTTTTTAGTCCCAAATTTTAGGTATAATAATATTTATAAAAGAAAAGTGTTTAAAATATGTTTAAAAAATTCAAATACATCGGATTTTATAAAAATTTTAACCATTAAAACTTCCTTAAATACATTCGAATTAATAAATGCATCCAAAATATATCGAATTCATAGAGAATGAGAATTCGAGTTTAGACATAAGATATATAATTAAAAAAATCACATATTTGTAGTATTAGAAAAATTTGAATTTATTGAGAAACAGATTATATACATGAAAAAATAATTTAAATTTATAGGTATACATATAATTAATAATTCCTTTAACATATTCGAATTGGAAAAAAAATTCAAATATTATAAGCTTAAATTTTTTAAAGAAGAGGAATTCGAATTTACAGAAAAGACATATTTTTAAAACTTTCGTTAAGTTTTGTTAAAAAAAACTATAAAAATTAAATGGACAAGTTTAATTTTTCTCACTGTGTATTTGTTACAATGGGTGTCGGCTCAAGAAAACATGAGACAAATCGGTTTAAATGTAATAAAAATTCAAATCCAAATCCAAAATTTCGGATTCAGTTAAATCTAATCACATTGGAACATGTTGGGTACCCATTAGATTATTTTGTAAAACTTAATACAGGTTAGGTACCAATTGGATTAGAATATTTTGTCACCCGTAATATAGTTTCATGTAAAGTTAACATATCCTAATTTAAAAAAAAAATCAAATTTTATAAATTTAAATTTTTATGGAAGAGGAATTCAAATTTATAAGAAAGACATATTACTATTTTTTTTAATTTTTATTAAAAAGAATTAAAAAATTCTATAAAAATCAAATCGACATGTTTAATTTTTCTTTTAGAATAAAAATATTCCATGTATTTGTTACAACGGGTACTGACCCAAGAAAACGGGATACAAATCGATTTGAATGTTAAAAAAAAAAAATTAATTCAAAATTTCGAATTCGGTTAAATCTGATCACATCGGAATGAGTCGGTACCCATTAGATTATTTTTTCATTCTTGATACGGATTGTGTACCAATTAGATTAGAATATTTTATCATCCTTAATATATTTTCATGTAAAGGTCAAATGAGAAAAAATAATCTAACAAAGTACTTAAATTTTTTATTATTGCGTAATGTTATTGGATTTATCTTTATATATTTTTTTCAAAGATATTAATTTATTATGATGAGTATCGCCCATGAAAACGTGACATAAATCAACATAATTGAAGAATATATATTAGTAATTTATCTTATCATCTACGTATATTTAATTTCTACAATAAAAATTGTGTTTACTATTTTATATAAAATAATCTAACTATTAGGATTTTAGAAACCATATTATAGGGCCGCTGCGAAGCGCGGCTTAGTCGACTAGTACTTGTATAAAGGAGAATACGGGGCGTTTATGTGACGTCTTTCAGATTGTCTCCCATTTTTCGAATTTTCTCAATTTTTTAAATTAAAAAATATTGAAAACTACAATTACCTAAATTATAGTTGATAAAATAAGCCAGAATCGGTTTCTATCTCTTAGATTAGTAGCCAAGTCATATAATTTTATAAGGAAGCGAATCCCTATCTTTTATAAAATTATAGCGCATAAGATAAGTCAGAATCGGATTCCGTCTCTCAGATTAGTAGACGCCAAGTCATAAAATTCTACAAGGAAGCAAATTCCTATCTTATATAAAATTTTAGCGGATAAAATAAGTCAGAATTGGATTTTATCTCTTTGATTAGTAGACGCTAAGTCATATAATTCCATATTTTAGATATTAGAAAGCCCAATCAGGCACATAAACTTGCCCACCAAATCTCCCAACACCTATATAAAGGAACTCACCCTTCTTTTTAATAATTACGTCGGACACAAATCCAAAAACATCACCTGAAGTTACGTAATGGCTTAATTCTTGGTTCTCCTTTAACTATATGTGTTATTGTTTGATTGATTTTATGATCTTGGAATGCTTGATTGATTTTGTGATTTGAATGCAGCCTTTTGTCCGCGTAGAATTAAGGATGTTATGGGTCGATTAATTGTAGAGGTTTGTTTATTATTCATGCAATTTAATTGTAAAACACATTATATCCTGTTTAAATTTAATTAATTAACCTTTATTATTTTACATCAAATATAGTCAAAAAGATGTTGTACTATCATATTTAATAATAATAATGATAATAATCAATATTTTATAATTTTTAAAAAATATTAGTATAGTGCCGCCGCGAAGTGCGGCTTATTGTTCTATTTAGAATATAATCAATAATATGTGCGTCCCCTTTAATGGGAATTAAGATCAAATTACAGGATGTATATGAACATTTCACGTATAAATTATCCCAATTATAAAATAAGGATAATTTGATCTAAATTTTAATTACTCGATAATAAGAAGAAACTTAATGTAGTAAAAACAAAAATAATATCACAGTTTTCATATAACATGTATTTCTTGTGTTCTAAATTATTTGTGGAATTTGAATATGTGTACATATTTTAAGATATACAGATGCATATTGCCGTAAGTAACTTTTAAGTTTTTCTTTTTATAAATGAAAATATACTGTTAAATTTTTATATAAAAAAATTAATTCACATGTCCAATAAAAATCATAAAATTTGAAAGTGGGAGTACTGTTACATTTAGTATTTTTCCATATTCCAATATATAATATCCACACAACAAACCAGAAACAGAAGATGAGAGTCATGATTACAAAGAAATATCCCTCACTCTTGCCTCGTGATCTAAATAGACATTGTGCATAAACATTGTTTGGACAGATCTTTATCCAACTATTTGAGCATTGATGCTTCTATCTCTTCTAATGTTCTTCCTTTGGTTTCTGGAACCGTCTTTGTAACAAACACAATCGTCAAGCCGCTAAAAATTGCAAGTATGAAGAACGTTCCTACAATATTTTCATTGTTTTTGATGCAAGACATGAGTACCAAACTGTGATTGTAAGAAGTGCTAGTGCACAGTCTGATAGACAATCATAAACTCAAGTTAGAGGTCTGTGAAACTACCTGATGGACTCCATTCTAGTAAGAAGTTGAAGACGTAGGAAACAATCCATGAAATGAACATGTTTGTAAATGTTCCAAGACTTCCGGCAGAACCCTTAATGTTTATTGGAAGCATCTGAAACAGAAACAAGTTATTTGACCATCTTCTTTCCCTAGCAATATGTTTTATATTTTGGCCAACTGATTATAACAGTACTTACTTCAGCCATGATAACCCACGGTATAGCAGCTCCCATTGCGAATGATGAAAGATTTACCTAATAGTTACTAATCCAATTAGTAAAACCCCATCTTCAGTTTGATTGAAAATGTAAAGGAGGGAGCACAAGATTCATACGAAAGATCCCAATACGAGCTATTAAACTTAACCGAGCTTCAAAAGATATAATAAAGCATGCACACAAAAAAAGATATTTATCTTGAGGGGAATCATTTCAAGTCTAATACCATCTTTGTCCATAGAGATTGCTAACAAGGAATTCTTTACACAAGATATTTTGCTTTCACTATTTGCAACTTAATTACTGGCAGTCTGACAAAATAGTACTATTTTACATCGTATTACCAGAACGCCAATGAGCACTAATGTGCCTGTCTGCTCCTTCCATTGATTAAGATCCTGACAGAGGTTCAACCAAATGGTAATTAATCTCTTACAAGACCAAAATAGTAAGATATGGAGAAGTTTAAAAGGTCTGTTTCTGGATGAACCTGTAAGACGAATGCTGATCCAGCAAGAATGCTCCCCAAGCATGACCCGATCAAAGATACCTGCACCTTTCCTAGTAAGTTCTGATCATAAGACTTAAAGTAATTTGCTACAAACTCTTACCATTAGAAGTGGACGCCTTCCTGTTCTATCCAGTAAGAGTACACTCAAAGCACAAACCGGAATCTGCATGAGAAATGTACATTATTGAGATACATTTATAACATAAAAGTAAAACAAAATAATATTTGAATGAATATTGTTGTAGATCCGAGATTTTTAAAAACCTGAATCACTGCAAATGCTGTGGTACCAAAGCTAACTGAAGCACCTGTTATATATTAAGAAACAGATAGATTATTTTTTATCCATAGCCAGTAGATTAGCATATGAATGACCAAAGGAGCCTTTGTTTATACCAGCTTTTTGGAAAATTGAACTTGCATAAAATACAATCCCCATGCCGCCACCAAGTGGTATCAATACAAGTGTACCAATTACTGCCTGTACACAGTAAGCAGTGAGAAAGGATGACTAGTATAAAATAAAAAGAGCTTGAATTTCTTACAATGAGGGAACGGGCATATTTTTTCTGAAACATTTCCACGAATCCAGGTTCTGAGAGCTGATGAAGAGTTTCTGTGGAATCCTAATAGACAAGAAAACGTGATCTCGTCATTATATGTGTGATGTTGGTTACAATATCCACTCAGTAGATAATAGCTCATTAGTAGTCCCTGAAGTTGATCGCATACTCTTATTTCATTTGCTTCTTCTGTAATATCAGCATTTACTCCCCTAAGGCGTTGTAGAGTATCTTCTAACTGTTTTTCCCGACCAGTATTTGCCTGCAGATAATCGGTTTATTTGATAAAGTATTCCAGAGGATGCGTCATTATTTCTTTAATATCGCAAATTTCCCACCACACTAATAGAAGTGCAATGAGTTAGAAAGAAAATTGACACTACAAGATAATGCTAATTATTCTTAGGCCTCTTTTCCCGTTTTTCAAGAAATTTTACCTTCCTAACTTAGAATTAACAAGTTATTGAGAGAATTATACACAACTCACCAACCATCTAGGTGACTCTGGTAAGAAAAATAACCCCAGCAGATGTATGAGACATGGTAAAGCTCCTGAAAAGCATAACAATATTAGGCAATTTATACTGACAACCTTCATCATGTCTAAAACAACATTTAAAACTAACGGGTTACCTATTAGAGCCAAAGTTCGCCATTCAATGAGATTTCCGATGAAAAACATCACAGAAATACCAACATTTATCATTAACTGTAGAATTGTCAAAACAAGGTTATGTAGCGAAGCCACTTGTAATATACAGTATAACATATGTTGGTCTAATTACCAACTCTTGAAACCATCTTAGTTAAAACTTGGTAAGGACTCTGCTAGTTTTTTGAAGATGAGTTCAATATTGGTAAACATACCAGAATTGCTCCAGAAAATCCTCCTCGAACATTTTTTGGTGCGATTTCAGCAACATATACTGGTACCTGTCCTCACAATATATTAATATTTAAATCAAAAATCCTAAAGGTAAGTAAATTATATTTTGAAGTTTTGTCACCCTTACCAAGTAGGTCAGAAGCCCAAATCCAAATCCCAATGACAATCTTCCAAGTTGAAGCCACAAAGCACCCTTTCAACAAGTATTAAACACGGTTCATTCATTGTATAAATATAAAATCAACTTTCACTCAATCTTGTTTTCTAATTTATGTCTTAATCACGAAGAACATGAAATTGATTCGAAGGAAATAGTTTCCAGGAAAGAATGAAAAGGCAACATACTTGTGCAAAAGTGATTGCTGACCACCCAATAATAAGTAATATGTCCATTAGCAACATTGTCTGCCACACAATCATACAATGCAAATTATCATCAGACGGAGTTTGTATATTCTTAAGATAAAATATGTTTAGCACTAGCACTGCAATGTTAGAAGAGTGAATGAAGAACTTACCAGTTTCCTGCCCAGGAGATCTGCTAGCTTTCCACTTGCAATTGCACCAAACATACATCCAAAAGTCAAAATTGAGCCGAATAATGAGAACTGCAAAGAAGTGAGAAGCAAAATTAATTCAGTTTAGAAACGGACTTCATGGCTGTTTCATCAGTTTACAATTGTCAATTTCTCAAAGAGTATCAGATTTGATAGGACAAATGGCAGAAGATACTTAAGGCAGATGCCACCAGAAAGCACACCCAATAGATGTAGATGGTTCCTGGTTTGACCCATGTACAAGGGAAAAGACATCACTAAAGTTTAAGTCATCCAATTTACATGATAAGAAAGTGTACATCTCTCTGTATCAGACTGAAATTAAAAACGAAAGACAGAAACTAAGGATTACTGCAGTGTCATCTTTAGGTACACCATTTGGTAAATAAAGCATTGCGCGATAAGTGAACGTCATATAAAAGTGAAATAATAAAGAAGAAAGTAATAATGTAATAGTGCAGATACCTGAGCAGTAGATAGACTCAAGTCTTCCATAATTCCAGCTTCAGCAGCAGATGTATATCCATTCTACAAAATAATTATGGCAACTTGGGAGCTCAGTTATGATTTACATAGTCGAAAACGTAACAAACAAGTAAGGAAGAATGAAAAACTAACAGCACAGCCATTGGAGAGAGAAGCAAATCCAGCAAGAACAGAGCTAAAGACAAGTAGTGGGGTGACAGATGACCCCAAAGTCAAAATGCCATCTTTTTCATTGGGTTTCTTGATAAGTCCTTCTTCCATGTTTTTCCTCTCCATTATTTTTTTCGAAATTGTTAAATATTGTTCTTGGTTTTTCAAGAATGATATTTAGTTGTAGCTATTTATCTATTTGCTTGAAGGGAGGTAGCTGAGTTTAGAGATTGGTAGCTGAAGTGATAATTCATAATTCATCATAACTGTAGCTATAAATTGACTTGAGATCTAATTTGGGATGTGTTTGGCATTGCTGTTGCAGACAGCAACAACAGCTTTTTGCTGAAAAGCAGCTAAAAAACTGTTTGGTAAAATTTAAAAGCTGCTTTTCTGAAAAGTGCTTTTGGCCTAAAAGCTGCTGTTAGAGAAAGCAAGTCCCCCAAAAGCTGTTTTTCAGCTTTTGCAGGAAGCGGATGCTGATTTCACAAACAAATCTTACCAGAAGCATTATTTTATTTAATTTTTTACATCAAACCATATGCATATAAAAAATATTACCAAACAGTCATCTGATTTTTAAAACAGCACTTTTTTCACCAGCACTTTTTCTAACCGCACAACAATTTTTAACAGCACTCCCAAACAGAGTCTTGGACTACAGATTGTGCCCATAATAAAGATAAACAAAGACGTGTGTGCAATCAAACTGAATTATTACAAGTGAAATAACAGAGTTGAAATAACTACTTGGTTTTTCATTTATAGTTTTTGATTTCTTGGTAAATTCATGTCACAAGTAAAAATAAATTGACCAAAAAAACTACTCCCTCTATTTTACAATACATGTCCAAAAAAAATTGTTTCAAATTAGCTATTCACTTCAAATTTCAATGTAAGTTTATATTTTCAAAATCAACTTTAGTCCTCATATCTCTATTTTATATTTTCAAGATCAATCATATTCCACATATTATATTCATTTAATGCAATTAATACATCAACTTTAGTCCTCATATCTCTATTTTATATTTTCAAGATCAATCATATTCCACATATTATATTCATTTAATGCAATTAATACATTTTTTTTATCAACAATCATTTTTCTTAATATGTGTGATTTTCTAAAAGTGGACATCTATTTTAAAACGGACGGAGTATTTCTAGGATGATCTTGCACATGAGAACGAAATTAAAAATATGTTTCTAAAAATAAAATAGCATGACCCATTTAGTAATCTAAATTGTATTTGAAATTTTAAATTTGATGAACAAAGATTTAAATTTAAATTTTATTTCAAATTTAAGATATTTAAACAATAATATAAGTATGAGAATTTGAATCTTAAAATCTATCATTTCAAAAAAAAAAAGATATGTCTCAAATGTAAATTAAAATAAAGGAATTGATAATAATCATTACGTCTATTTGTTAAATTATTTTGTTAAACTATCTCCGTGCAAGGCACGGACATGTTATATTATAACTATTTTTTAAGCGTTGTTACATATGTAAAAATTTATGTTATAAATGTTCATAGTTGGTGAATGTAGATAAATTTGTAAAATCTTTATATATAGACCGTATTTTTAGTAGTGATTATAGTTTGACAGAAAATATTATTATAATTGCATCTCTTAATACGATTAACTCTAGATCAAGTATGTAATGAGAATTGACCGAAATAATTAAAGTTAAGCATCGTTCATAATAATGATTATAGTTGAATATTTCACAAAAAGACGTACTAGTTTATAATATTAATTAAAATATGGGAATATGGAATATATTGTATATGACAATTAAACGCATACTGAAATATGGAATTTGGAATATATTGTATAATTTTGGGTAAAAGAAATACTGATGTGAGTAACGATTATTGTAGTGTAATATGTGATGGGTCCTTCCATGCATCGTTCCGAGATTTATTGTTTCTCTGATATTTCCATTCCGTCTTGTTTCGATGCATGTTTTACGACCTTATGTTGAGATAAATCTGATAATCAATTACAGTATACCACACATAAATTATATGTAATAAGTTGCAATGGCTAAAAAAATTGATCTATCAAAATACCATATTAATGCAAAAAAAAAAAAAGATTTCAAATGATATGAATTGGAGATAGGTCCAGAGTTATAAAAGTTGAAGGTAGATAATATAGTCACAAATATATATA